>JXSR01S044536.1:31274-46233 GCA_000969725.1 Ophiothrix spiculata | reverse complement strand
ACCTGTATGTGTGGCAAGTCACGGGTCAGTAATTTTCAAAGGAAGCTTGCATTGAGTGCAGCCCTGGACCTGTGGAATATTTCAAAAGCATGGCTAGACATGTGCTGCAGTGTAGCTGACTGATTAGTGGGCATTAAGCTTGGATACTTGCAGGAAAAATGGAACTTTAAATGGCATTTTGTCAAGCAGTAACACATTTTGTACTAGAAAACCCAAGGCTATATAGAGGAATTACAAGTTTTTCACAGGAGGATGTTTTTATGTCATTATTGATGGGGTAAGTCGTCATAAATCTAAGAAATATTGACATAAACAGTGACAAATCTGGATGTCTTGCATTGCACATGGACTTCATTTAGTACTAACATACAGGTATAAATAGATTATAGCATTCCCATGACATGTTCTCTTATCAAAAAAGAAAAAGGTTGTTAATGTTTAAATCACGTCGATTCATCAGTTCACTGAGTTCAAGATGTTGTAAACGGTACATCATACGATAAATCCAGGCAACTGCAAAAAAAAAAAAAAAAATCAATTCATACCAAAATGCATGATGACATTTTACACATCATTTTAGAAGTATTAGGCCTATTCATTAGGCTCTGATGCTAACCAACAACGAAGTGGGAATGATGGGAATTCTCTGTAAATTCTAACAAAGACTCAATCTCAGTCATGCATTGCATGGAAGTTTTAAAATACAGTTTTTCAAGTTCACTGGTCATGTTGGTGTATTTACAATCGAGATAAAAGATCAGCAATTTCTTGGACATCATACTCATTTTTCGGGAATTCGGGAGTATACTGAGCTGTAAATAAGGAGTAACTTGGGCCTTTGTAATCTTTAATAAAATGGTTTTGAGCGTTTATGTTCTACTACTTAAATATAAAATTTCTTGTGTTTGCTCTTCGTGTTAATTTTGTCGCTGTGTATGTACTTAAACTCTGCAAAGCACTCACCATTTTGACTTGGCCGCCGTGCTTGAAACGCCATGTTCAGGGGCCACTATACTCAATATTTGCATAATACGTCACACGCAGGAGTCATTAACAGTCATTGTTACATGATAATGACCGTGCAGTTGTTCGCGTAAACAAGAGAATAATCTCATCTGATTGGATCGCGCTATAACGCAGGTTATTAATGACAAATAAAAGATGTGTTACAGAAAAAGTGAACATGTTTTTGTATATATATCGTATATTTTGTGTTCTTGTATGTGAAACATAGACTTAAAAAAAAAAAAAAAAAAGAAATAAAAGCCGACCTAGCTACCTCCGACCTACCTACCCTATTTATTTTCTATGTTACGCCAATCAAACAATTATTTTTTTTGGCCTAAGGATGTGAACATTTACAGGGGCTATTTATTAGAAAAATATGCGCTTTCATGTGGTATCAAAATCTCCGATTTGATTTTGTGAGTCAAAGTGATCTGCATACACACGTTAACCTTGGCGCACAAGGCTCGTAAAAATGTAAATGTTTTCTTCAGGCGAGTGTAGTTTTCTAAAACATTCACATAATTTGTTCACGTAAGATGCCATGGAACCCATTCTGGATCAACCATAGACAATAGTTCCTGCTGTATGTGAACATTTACGTAAACATTTATTATAAAACTAAGAGTTTTTATTGTGTTGGTTTTGGCATCTGTAATATTCTTGTTGAAACATATGTCACCAAGTTTGTTTAGGAGGCAGAATAAATGACCTGTGGTGTGTTTGGATAGGAACAGACTCAGAGTACATTTTAGCAGTCAGATCGCTCTCGTAGGCATCTCTAGTGATCAACTTAAATACAAGTTGGAAATAACTTAATTAGTGTCTGACCGATGGATTGGAATCAAACCTATTTTAAGCTTAACGGATCTGAATAGGAATTACAAACAAATCTGTAAATATGTTTGGCTAGAAGTATCTTTTACAACCACCTGATAAAATTATCGATGGATTCACCGATTTTGTGTTAATATTTATTATCCTTTATAATATACACTTAGAGAATCAGAATCAGAATCAGCCAATTTGAAACTAACTAAGATCGGAATCGGCCGATTCCGATTTTAAATAGATCGGTCAGACACTGAACTTAATGCTTACACTAGCATACCATAAGTAGGGAAACATCCATTAATGTACACAATGAGCAAAAGTTATGTAAGTCAGCAAAAATTAATTGTTTCATATGTCATTTAGAATGGACAAGATGTGATCGAGATGTTTCTTCAAAGAAATGGATATTTCCGCTGTAATAAAATGTGTTTTCTCTCTTTATGTTAGATGTTGCCAGTCATTTTCACATCAACAATCTAGTGCAGAGATCCTTCAGTCATTGGCATACATCATGGTTCACCCGCAGATCCCTAGCTTTGCTTGGACAACAAGTAGACATCATGGCAGAGAGGGCAAGGATGAGAAGAGCATGGACCCATTGGCGGTTCTGTATCCTTTAAATAAATGTCGGTGCTTATTTAGCGCTTTTTCAGAATTGATCAAAGCGCTTTACATTTATTCTGTTACCAGTAGAATACAACCAACTTACGCGGCTGCTTTACAATCACGGCACCTATTTAGTAAATTCCTAGTAACTACCCATGATAACGCTTGGGTCGTCGAAGCAATTAGGATTAAATGTCTTGCCCAAGGACATTACCTGTTGGCCGCAGAGGGGCTCGAACTCATGACCTACTGATTCGGAGTCCTGCTCTGTTCCACTAGACCACACGAGCTCCATTTTTTGTTTGCAACGTTTTGCATAATTGATAATGGCAAAAAGTGCAAAAATGTGTGAAAATCAGGCCAAAAAGTGTGTAAATGCACAATTCCCTATTAACCCTATCAGTTAACCAAGAACAAGATCTTAGCAAACACAGATTAGAAGATTATGACATGGGATATATTTTAGTCTATAGCGTTAAATGACCAAAATCTTCTGGGTTCTGAGACCAATATAATTATCATGTTGATGACAGGAAAGTTATTTAAATGCATTTTTAACAAAAATATCACTTGAATAATGATGCTTAACACAGGTTTTTACACATCAACTTGTAAAACTGACTGACTTTACCTTGCATAACTGGCTGTTAAGTCCTCAAATTTATAGTGATTAGTGATTGTGGACGGCTTAAAATCATGTGGTGTATAAAACAATAAAAATATTATGATAAATTGTGGGATCTTCCTTAATTACTCATAACCAGATGTACAATTACAGCGCATTGAAGCAGCTAAAATGGCACTAGCTATCAAACATTATCAAGAAAAGTTACTGGTAAGTGTACCATTTTTATCATTGTTTTGGGTAATGCCAATAATGATGTTTCTTTGCATAAGAATCAGCTGGTCAGGGATAGAAATTTAGTGCCGCCGTATTACAGTATTCTGTGCGTGGCAGTGGAAAAGTTAAATAACCTGACCTCAATTTAGAACATGTATCAAAATGTACGCGTTTTTATTTATTTTCAGCCCTTTTTTCAGCTTTTTTGCCCAAATGTACGTGCATTTTCAGAATTTTTTGATAGTTTCAGGATTTTTTAGTGATACTATGTGGCATCTCTGTATAGGCAAATCAAATGTTTATTGGACAATGTAAACAATAATCCATGTTGCAGGGCCCAATTGTTTGTAAATGCAACCAGTACCCTGTATTTTTGTTTTTTTTGTCCAATAAACTTTTAGTTTCCTTTAGTACAATGGGAACTGTTTCAGTTCACTGTATTTAGTGGGTTTTGAACGCCACCCTTTTTATTTTTACCCTAGCTTTTTTATCAAGACACCCTTTTTACTGAAAATTCTGAACTGAAAAATTGAACCCACTCTGTTCTGAATTCATCCCGCTTTAGTTAATTGATTAAGCCTAACTTTGCAATGTGGAAAACTTATTTGGTGACAAAATCATCTTATCACTATTGATATGCTCATTCTGATCTGAATCTTAGGCGCCTCAGCATAACTTTAAATTTTAGTCACAGGATACAATCCACACTTTCTATTTTGAGCCAACCCTTTTTATCTAATCACCCTTTATACTGATATTTCTCTGAACAGGTCACTATAACCCCCCCCCCCCCATTTCTCAACCAAAACCAGTGATTCAATTGAATATCATTCTAATGTACAATAAATATAATTTGATTTCTGTTTGTTTTTAGGCACGTGGTCTGCATGCATTTCATACAGCAGTGACTAACCGTAAATTGAAAGATATCAGGAAAGAAAGAGCAGATGAAATGAGATATAACACAGTAAGAAAAGATTTTTATTGTTAAGCTATCACTCTATTGTGAGATAATTTGTCATTATGCTGCTACATCGTTATACAAAGGGTGGGTTTACACTGTCATGACTTGTGGCAGGTAATGGGCTTGAAAATCAAGTAACGACCTTGGCTGACATAAAGGAATGAAGGCTGACATTAGGTCACAGAGGTTGATTTTCAAGTTCATTACCTTTGATTCGTCACAGTGTAAACCCACCATAAAGTATACTTTACATATTCCAAACCTATCACCAAATTTCGAATGAAATAATCACAGGGACTGTTACAGGATATAACAAATACTATGTGGTTAGAGGTGAATTAGGGCAATCTACCTTTCCCGAAGTGCTGGCCATGTGACTAAAGAGGCTATAGGTGGAATTGTAATAGTCTTGTAAACTGAAGGATAGATTTGTCCTACATCACCAATATAACCATGTAGTATTAGTTTTATTGCACTGTGGCACTATGTTGTAAGGAAATAGTCAAAAACTATCAACTGGGAAGTAGTTTGTAACCGCCAATGAATGGGTATGACTTCTATATTCATGAATTTGTAGATGTAATAATAAATACAAATTGACACTTTAATAGCAATTTTTCTGGTAGAGCAAAGGACTTTGGATTTACTATATTACTATGTATAGATAATAGTTTTTAGGCCAATGGAGCAATTATCATTGAATGGCTTGTCTAAGGACATAATTCGTTGAGCTTTGCTGAGCTCGAATGCATAACCTTCCAATATTGAGTCCTACTACACGAACTACACGAAGATGTCTGAAGAAGTACTCATTTATTTGAAAATGTTAAATTGACACAAGTTTGACCATCAATTTTATCAGTGCATATAAGCAATTGTAAAAAGCTTATATATGAATCCGCTAAGCGATTACTGTGTTTGGCCCTCTATTGAGAGACCACGATTATCACTTCCTAAGACATTTAAATGAGACAAGTAATGCATGAACTACATACTTAACAGCAATTCATTGTGCTTTATGAAATGTGTCCAATTCACTAGTCAATAAGTATCGACGATCTAGGGACACTGCACTTCGTCATAGGGGACACCGCAGTAACAGTTCCGTCGAATTGGTATATACAAACACAAAATTCAATGTATGTGCAACATCCATTTATTGTTTCTACAGTTATTGCGATGGAGTTGGGGCCGTTGGTTACAAGGCTGTGAACATAAGGAGGAGTTACGAATCTTTGTCCAATCACGCAAAGCTAGGAACCACTACAAGTAAGTGATTGTTAAGTTTCATTTCAAGAAAATGATCGGAAATATGAAATATATCTGTATATTTTGAAGAAATCAACGGAAAATATAGGGCTTACTGATCTTTGATCGGTTAAAAAAACAGTCGATTTCCGAACATTTTCTTACTTTATTAAGCTTACCATTCTTGTGAGTTACGGCAAACAGATCCCATAAGTTAATAAATGAGGTCCTGGTTCTGGAAATAAAGCAAAATTTTTCACTACTTTTCGCAACCGATATTGGTATATTTTTTAAGCTTACGCAAGAAATTTGTGCACTTATTATGTAAGATGTGAGTTAACAATTGGTCCCTAAATATAAACGCCACCTTGCGTAAAATGTAACGCCCAGTTGGCGATTAATAAGAACAATACGGTACTTGGTGTTTTGCAGATGAAGATTCTTCTTATTGCCAACAAAACCTTATCAAGTATAATGTATACATTGAGATTATTTATTTGTATTGTCCATATTTTTAGGAGTGTTCTCCTTAGTCGTGTTGTCCATGGATGGTTGCAGTACACAAAATGGCGTCAGCATAGACAGGTGAGATCAGCAGGGTATAATGATCAATATTTGTCAAAGGTAGCAAAGCGATAAAATGAGCAAACCTGACATAGATAATGTTAATAGCAACAAATAAGACTTATTGCAAGTTAACAGAATCCAATAACACCCTGTACAGAATACTCTTTCCTATTTTCTGTTGATTTGATCACAAATATTGAAGAAATTAATACAGCTTATTATTTATCAGCATTTGTGATAACATGGAACCTTTCTGTTGATATACATATTTTATTCTAGTTTTCAATTTTTTTTCTATTTTCACCCGATGGTCACTATTGTTGTTTCAAATAATTCTCGGACACAAAAATTTTGAACCTGGCGTAACACAATTGCATGTGCATTTTACACGAGTACACAACGCTCTTCAGACACGCGCGATGTCACGGTACTGTGGATTACTGATTGGAAACGGTGTTGCCTACTTCCCGGTGTCCCGTTCTTGTCACAACTTGTGGATACGCGGTGGCCGAAATCATGTTCTGTGTCTGAATTTTTTTTGAAACAATGATAGTAGTGGTTCTCTCTCTTTAAACCTATGTTGGGGTATAAGCTAATCCAGCAGTTCAAACGCTGGGGCCCTGGTTTGGTAAAACTATCTAACTCAATTTTCGCCAATTTTCAGTTAACAGATTTTCTTTAATAATTTTTGGGCGTTCTTTCCATTGATGGTCACGAAAAATATCTACAAGCTTTCGTTTTCAAGATATTTTTTTTCTATCTAAAGCACTTTTGTCACTTTCTCCTGCTTTAACTAGGTAACTATCTTTAAGATAGATTATCCCTACTCCCTTTTGATTTTGTAAAATTGTGTATCTTAAAAATCTTGTCCCTCCTCTTTCATTATGGTAAAACTATCTATCTTTTTTAGTACATTCATCTGAATATATTCCACATGGTAAAATAGCCAAACGTAAAATTAATTTAATTTCATCATGAAGCTAATATAAAAGATATCAAGGTTATGGTATGACAAATAAGAAATTAATGAAATGTTTTAGCATAATTTTAACAAATTAGATACATAACGATAACTTAAATCAATGAAGATAATACCAGTGCAATTTTGACCAAAGTTAGATAGTTTTACCAAATCAGAGTCAACAAAGGAGAATAATACGTTTATTGGGTAAAACTCTTTTAATTCCACAAAATTTGCTGTAAAGTTTTTATTATTTGTTGAAAATTGTCAATGTTTGGAGATGTTTTGCCAAAATATATATTTATTATATTGAAATGGCCAAAACACTTAACAGCATAAAATTAACAAACGTCATATCTTTGAATTTCAAATATTATTTTCTCAAATCGCTGTATTTCAAGGTAGTAGTTTTACCAAATCAGGGCCGCGCCAGGGTCTCAGTAGAATATGTAAAAAACTTTTTTTAGGCATTGCAACAGACAACTGAGACCAGTCTGAATATGGAAATTCAGTGTTGATTTATAATGACCAATTCATGCAATTAATGCTAATTTGATTTTGCTATTAGAAAGTACAGTTAGTATTAAACAATTAAGAAATTATGTATTGTTTTGGCTAATTTTGATAACAGGCTCAGTATGTGAGAGCAGATGCACACTACATATCCCGCCTCCTCCCAAAGTGTCTAAGAAGCTTCCAGATGTTTGCCCAGATCATGAGAGAGAAGAGGTTCAATCAGGAACAGTCGGCTGCATTTAGAAGGTAGGCAAAGGTCCGATCATTTGTCTTCAAAAGTATAAGATATTGCTGGGTTTTTTTGGAATAAGGCTTAATATGTAAAGGTAGTAGAATCTTAAATTTACATGTTGGAGATGTTTCCATTGAAGATTAGAGTAAGATGTAATATTTTGCCCATGTGGAAAAATAGCTATTTTCCCAAATAATGATATAGAGCATATTTCAGTCTTTTACCAAATTTTTCAATAAGCACTTTAATTCTTGTTGAAGATCCAAATCATTTTTCTGGGTAAATATTTCAATCCTTGTTATCTTTGTTTTAGTGTAACTTGCTTAATAACTCAAATGTGAGATTAACCCACATTCAATCTTTGTAGATTTCACCTTGAAATTTACCTACTGATTTTTTATGAAATATGTATATTTACCCAATTACTTTTTCAGAGAGTATCTCCTGGGAGTCTTCTTCAGCCGTTGGTATCACACTTACCAACTTAGTCTTGATGTACGCATGATGCAAAGGATGGTAAGCATGGAAGGGACGGGGGAATGTTATAGGCATGGTTACCCAATTACTTTTTCAGAGAGTATCTCCTGGGAGTCTTCTTCAGCCGTTGGTATCACACTTACCAACTTAGTCTTGATGTACGCATGATGCAAAGGATGGTAAGCATGGAAGATTGGTCAAATGTTATTTGAATTAGGTTTTGTAGCAATAGAAATATTTTAAATATGTTTCTGATCAAATGTAGAATGTTATATATATCTGGTAACACAATATTGCTCAATTATTAATGCTCTTGGATAAATCACACTTCATATTATGTGGTTAATTTGGTCTCAGTTTTTGCTAATCATCCATCTTCAAATATTTTAGAATTGACATTTGATAGTGCAGGCAACAAAGTTTACTGATTAATTTTTGGTATGATATCATGTAATGAACCTTTAAAACACACACACAAAAATTATTGTGATTAATACATGCATTTCAAACAAAAATTAGAAACATACATGCAATGTGCGACCTGTCTGTCTATAGCACCTTTTCTTATTTTTTTAACTCTGATTATTTCTGAAAAGACTTAAAGCAATACTATAAAGTGTTAAAATTGAAAAGCCACCTGTCACCCATGAGTTTTGATTTTTTTTAGCGGATTGGGATTGTTTTTGGTAGATATTAATACGCTCCAAATGATTTGGCTTAAATATGCTTACTTTTCAGTTATGGTCATTTGTTGAATTAAATTCAGAATGCTGAATTGAATTCCGCATGTATTAGTATAGGAAACCATGCATGTCATTTTTATCCATTTTTCGGTGGTAAAACAATATTTTGACAAAATACACTTATAAATGCTTTTAGATACCCACATTCCTTCATTTTTTCCTGTTTTTACTATAAACCATTTTAATCAAAATCTTATAGTATTGCTTTAAAGTCTGACAAATTCTAATTGCAGGTTTTAGATGTAGTTCAGAATAGTGTAACTAATTCTAATCATGTCATATATTTTCTACCAATTCACTTTCTTAATATGAGGGTGCTGCGACGAAATGAGCAGAAAGTCGCAAATTTCAAATTTGAGTATATGACATATTTTCAGTTTCCATAATCTCGGTTTTCAAATGATATAATATGTCACTCTTTCTTTACCCACTCTTCATTTAGAGATCAAAATGCAAGGCAGTTTAATGAATATAGAACTGACAACAAAAATAGCTCTAAATTGATGTTGAAGTTACTGAATACCATAGTGTATAATAGCAAAATTTGATCAATTTATTGTGAATAATTGCACTTCCAGGCATAATTGACCTTCGAACCTCGAGATAGGTCAACCCACATTTGGCAACCTGTGTTGGAAGCCATATTATAATCCTAATCTGGCATGAGTATATGCAGCTTCTGTAGCTTGATGCCACATCCAGGGATGCAGGATCCATATATATATGTGACCCGTCATATCAAAAGGTACCTTAAGGGTCCCAAAATGAAAATGGATTTTTTGGTCTCATCTGAAAGATTGTATTTTAAGCTCTGAAATGACACCTTGCTTTTGGTTATTGGTTGTTCCATTGCAAAGTTACATTCAAATTGGTAAAAGACATCGGGCTGATTCGGAAAACTATAGTTCTGAGAAAATTGAGTTTAAAGTTTCTGTACTGGTAAAAATTGATTGGAGAAAGGATTTTTATCTTGGTTTTTTAAAACATTTGTCTTATGTTTTGGATGTTGGAACCTGATTAATATGGTAGAATGCACTTGAAAGGTAACGTTTCTGATGAAATTAGAAATTCGACCTTGGACGTGATTTTTGACTATGCTCAGCTTCAATGGCCCGTATCTCGTAATTTACTATGCCGACCTTAAGGTACCTTTCTATATGACGGGTCACATAGAGGAGTCCACAAGACACACATTTTGCCATAATCTATTGATTAGATACTGGCATATGATGTATTTGAATTCAAATGCTATTTTTTTATTTTCTTTCAGGCTATAATGCATTATGATCACAATGTTGCACAGAGGATGCTGACAACATGGAAAAATAGAACAGCTCTACAACTACAAGAACATGCAAAAGAGGTTAGTTTAATTTCTTGCTCCTGTCAGAATTCTGCTTCTGAACAGACACTTCGCAACACTCCAATTTGAATCAAGTGCAAAGGGATTTGAGATCCAGAATATTTGACCGAAACAAGATTGGGAACAATCAGGGGTAGAATACCCCAATCTTTATGGTGCTGACTTTGATTGCATGTGCAGGTATGACTCTTCTGCAAACGGGATGGACGGACGGCTTAACATCCCCTTGGCAGTCTGTCATAAAATATTTACCAAACCTTGTGCGAGGAGCAGGAGATCTAGAAATTCTGACCCAATGCATCCACCAAGCCAGATGAACAACTCAACAAAGATTCAGAGAATCCATTCAAGCAAATGCCCTTACATGTAATGGGCCTAGTATGTTGCCTTTGAAGATGGCAATCTCTCATGAAATATTTACCAAACTCTAAATACCTCATGCAAAGAGCTTGTGATCTAGAGTTTCTCACCCAATGCACCAACCAAGTCGAGTAAACAACTAAACAAAGGTTCCGAACATCTATTCATGCCAGTCATGCCAGTGCCCTAACCAGAAATCTATACAAATCATGTAAGGTGAGATTGCTAATCACTAAACTATGATGATCATCTCGAGTTAAATTCTCTCTGAAATTGTTTCAGTGTTTATGTGTATAGTATGGTTTGTCAGTATTAATTTCAACTATAATATTTTATCAATGTACATAATTGATATAGAATGTAATATTCATTTATTTAATTACAGGAAATGGCATTTGATCATTATGAAATGCATACCAAAAAGAAAGTCATACAGACATGGAAGGATTTTACAACAGAATCAATAAAGAGGTAGGCTTTACTTTCATCAATGTTTCAAACATGATCCCATTATCACATTATCCACTTTGATAATTGAATCATAAAAAAAATCAAAAAATCAGTAACAAATATCCTGTTTTTTTAAATATGTTTTTTATTAGTCAAACCCAAGAATACAGAGCAGCTACCCATCATTATCATGGTATGCTGAGGACAGGATGGCAGGCATGGACACAGGTAAGAATTGTATCAGGATAACTCGTCATGTGAGTGCAAGAAAGTTGTTCTGCAATGGCTGCCCTAAGTTATTTTAATTTTATACCTTGTCACAAAAATGTGAAACATCCCTCAAAATTACTTGTCTTATGTCAGTGGTTCTTGAAATTTCAAGAACCACTGACCCAAGATTTGAGATTAGACAGTGTGCAATCCACATTTACGACAAATGGCAGCCATTGCAGATACGACTGTCTTGCACTCACATGACGAACTCTATTTCAGCAAACCAAGTAGTGGGATAAGAGAACACAGAGGTAGTGGTTTGTGGTGCATATTCATTTAGATTCTTGCTAAAGAATTTTACAAGAATCTTGCAAAATCTTGTATCAAACACATTTTTACTAGAATCTTTTAAAATCTTGTATCAAACACATTTTTACTAGATCTTTTTGGATTCATTTAAATCTACCAAGAAAAAGCTATCCACATTTTACTATTCAAGTCTATCTGGGTATATAGAAGTTCTATCTATGTGTTATCTGGGAATTAAAAAAACCCCTTATTTACGACTTACCCAGGAGTGTTTGTACTATTCAGTGCTTAAAGAGGGTAGTGTTAAAACTATTTAAAATCATATGATCATGTTTAAACCAATCAACTCTCTTAAATTTATTAATGAAGTATATAACCTTGAATGGCATAAAATATGATATTAATATATAAAAGTGCAGCCAAAGTTTTATATTGATAATGAGAAATTCTAAAACTCTAATAATTATTGGATACTTAAATTATAAATTGGTTATTTGAGTTGTATTTGTATGTAGATACTTCTTGTCTAGAATGGGATAATCATTGAAAATGCAAAGCAATTTTTTTAAATGAAGTTAATACTTGAACTATAAAATTTCTTTTGCTTAAGAGACTTTTAAAAATGAATGTTATTCTTGAGTATCCTCATAGATAGTGTCATCGTTGTGTGTTGTATATCACTAATAAATATTATTTGTGTATTTAATTCGTTATCGCGTAAAGATAGCATTCACAAAGTTATCCCTGACGCGAGCATAGATTTTCAAGGTTGTGACGGTGCGCGTCTATGCTCTTGTCTCTAAGTACGCGTTCACAAATTAAATCCACAAACTATACATTTGTTGTGTTTATAGTACCATATACTTTGTAAATCAACTTTATTATGTATTTAAACTTTTACAAAAATAATTCATACCTGTCAAGTCTCCTGATTTAGGCGGGAGTCTCCCGATTTCAGGAAGACCTCCCGATCGGGTGGACATTTCTAGCCATTTCTCCCTCTTGGAAAAAAAATCTCCCACTATCTCCCTCTTTGAAATCAAAATGTACCGCGGTGTACTGCTAGCGTGTATAATAGACCGTGTACGCCCTACATTTTGTTAAGAAATTGAAAATTACATCGTTATGAGTTGTCTATGAGCTTGTGAGACCATTTTTATTTTTGCTTGTCAGTTGTCAAAAGTTATGTAAAAAATATTTAAGTTTACCTTTTTGGCCTTATATGTCCGTTATCCGTAAACGTTACTCGTAAGTTTTAATCTCCCGCATCAGAATTTGGAAATGTTGACAGGTATGATAATTTGAGCTCTTTTTCTGTAAGTGACATGCACACTTTTGTTCTCTTTCAGTATGTGTCACATCAGAGAGTGAAATCCAGCAAGGTGATGAAGGCTGACATGCATCATAGACAAAAACTACTGAGATTTACACTCAATGGATGGAAGGTTAGTGATTGGTCAACATAGGAATATTATGTGTCAATATGGAAAACTTGCTGCCATCAAAAATCTACATTGGCAAAAAAAAAATCATCTTGGTCTAGGTCAAATGCCATGGTAGTCTATCGGAATGAAACTAGGACCACTCTTAAATGGCTAATCCTATTAATCTGACATCTGCCTTGTTTACAAAATTACATTGGCTGTATATATATAGTAATAGTTGAGAAATAATTTAGTATTCAGAGGACAAATTGCGGGTAATTTAACTTATTTGGTAAAATACATATTTGTTGTTTGTAATACACTTGGTAGAAGAAGTCCTATTTCAATGAATACATTTTGATGCTTTGTTCTTTTACCAGATATATCATAGAAGAATGAAGCAGACTTATGAAGTAGTGGATGAAAAGAAACAGAAACACAATCTAGCAACTCTAAGGTACAGTGCTGTGGGAGATTTAATATATATTTCAACATAACGGTATTTGAATTAAAACAGGTCTACGTTTGCCATATGTGACCCGTCATATCGAAAGGTACCTTAAGGGTACCAAAATGAAACTTGATTTTTCAGTCTCATCTGAAAGCTTATATTTTAAGCTTTAAAATGACACCTTGCTTTTGGTTATTGGGCGTTCAATTGCAAAGTTAAATCCAAATTGGGAAAGGGTATCGGGCTGATTCAGAAAACTATTGTTCTGAGAAAATTGAGTTTAAATTTTTCTGTAGTGAGTGAAACTTGTACTGAGAAAGGATTTTTATCTCGGTTTTTAAAACATTTGTCTTATGTTTTGGATGTCGGAACCTAATTAATATGATAGAATACACTTCAAAGATTACGTTTCTGATAAAATTAGAAATTCGACCTTGGACGTAATTTTTGACTATGCTCAGCTTCAATGGCCCATATCTCGTAATTTACTATGCCGACCTTAAGGTACCTTTCGATATGACGGGTCACATACAGTACTGGTCACATATATTTGTAGTTGCAGTTAACAGGACATAAAATGAATACAAGTAAAAAGTGACAGGACAAAATATGAAATAAAGATTATATTGCTTTGGTTCAAGCTGACCTTGGAAAAGATGACCCTGTGTGCATTTGTTGACCTAAGAAACTTTGATAGCGTATGTAACAACTGTGAATCCAATGTTTCTTTCAGGTGGGCATTTTCAACATGGTGTGAGAATGCAAAATGTCAAGTTGAAGAGAAAAGACATGAAAAATTGGCAGAACAGCATCACAAGATGTGTGTTCTTAAAAAGGTACTGTTACTTATGATTATAATTGGACATTAATAACTGTGCACCATCTTTTTTGAGGTCATTGTTTGAAATCGGAAATGTTTGTGAACGAGATACTTTTCTGATGGAGTGTAGATCCCGAAGAAAAGTACCAATTCTCAAAACAAACACTCATAGTTTTAAACAACGACTGAATTAACAGATGGTGCAAAGTTATTATTGTCACTATAATAACTGTAACTTTTCTTTTAATTTCTTATTTTTTTATGCCTCCGCCAGAGGCATTATGTTTTCTGGTTGTCCGTCCGGGCTCATTTCTCGGAACTGGTGTGGCGTATAGCGATGCAAGTCGGTGGAGTGGTGGTCAGGCTGGCTAGTAACTTTCTCTGAAAGTTTTGGCGCGAAATATGCAAATATAGTCCTTTTTTAAGCAGAAAATATGCGATTTTTTTTCCATCTGTCCGTCCGTCCGGGCTCGTTTCTCAGAACTGGCCAGACGTGGAGCGATGCAAGTCGGTGGACTGGTGGTAAGGGTGGCTAGTAATTTTCTCTGAAAGTTTTGGCGCAAAATATGCAAATT
>JXSR01S044525.1:15014-25423 GCA_000969725.1 Ophiothrix spiculata | reverse complement strand
TGGTAGGACACCAATCTTTACACTTCAATATACCATGTTTAAAAACTATAATCTGGAAAAGATAACTGCATATCAGAATAATTAAAAAGAAAGAGATATAGGAGCTAATCAAATTTGACCAGAGTCTAAAAAACACACAAAATAAGTAAGGTCCCCTAATTGCACATGTTCCTTAATGAATAGTTTGTTCATGAGTTGAAATAATGTGTTGACATTGCACGTCTTCTTGATTTTGACAATGGGTCTCTTCACAATATTTTCCAATAGAAACTTCCAAATTCCATTACGAAATTTTTGTCATCTTACCAAGACCCTTGTCGAACTTAGACACGAGTGATTTAAGTTGAGCCGTTTCCAAAGCAGTCCACAATTGCTCGTCTGATGTTGTGCCCTCAGGATCAAGATTTACCCTGTCAAAACAAATAAACTTTTGTTAACAATTTATCTGACTTAAGGCGTCTTGGCAACATGAGCATTCAGTGTAAACAACAGAAACATATATGTAAGTTGCTTACAAATTCGTTAGAAATCAGCCTTAAAAACCGTTATCAAACTTGAAGACCAACAATTAATAAAAACGTAAAATATTTAGAATGTTTTTCAACTTTGTAATAAAAGTTTTAAAAAAGATCATTCCAATTGATAAAAAAAATCAATAACAATATCGATTGCAAAATTTTAGTTGGTAAATTGATCATGATATAGGTTTTTTTTTAAAGCTAACCTAATGGTTCCCGAGAAGAGCATCGGATCCTGAGGTATAATGGAAAGGCGTCGACGTAATGTTGTCAGTGGCAAACTGGATATGTCCACTCCATCAATGAGTATCCGTCCTGCTCAAAACAAACAGTTGAAAATATTTTGTTACAGAATTACAAACATATGTGCCCCGTCAAATCAAAAGGTACCATAAGGTCGGCATAGTAAATTACGAGATACGGGCCATTGAAGCTGAGCATAGTCAAAAATCACGTCCAAGGTCGAATATCTAATTTCATCTGAAACGTTACCGTTACCTTTGAAGTGTATTCTATTATATAAATCAGGTTCCAACATCGAAAACATAAGAAATGTTTTTAAAAATTCACTTCCCCATTCAAGTTTTACCAGTACAGAAACTTTGAACTCGATTTTCTCAGAACTTAAATTTTCTGAATCATCCCGATGCTTTTACCAATTCAGATGTAACTTTGCAAACGAACATCCAATAACCAAAAGCAAGGCATCATTTTAAAGCCTAAAATATAATCTTTCAGATGAGACCAAAAAATAAATTGTCATGTTGGGACCCTTAAGGTACCTTTAGATGTGACGGGCACATATACTTTGCTAGTTCCTTTCAGATAAAATCTTTAGAGTTGTATGCGAGACACTTGAGAATAACCAATATACTTTCAGGTACAAATGCTATGTCTAAATAAATGAAAGTCTATGAATATTTTTATGACTGCTTTAGTTTCATATGCTGCTTTCTGATTAACTTGATTAAATTAGAAGAATATAACTACTATAGTATTAAAGAAATGTAATATCTTCAAACAAACCTTCAAACATGTCGATAACCCGAAACAATGATAGCGTTAATGACGATTTACCACTCCCAGTTCTACCGCAGATTCCCAACTGTTAAAAGTAAATTGGTGAAGTTAGTAGCAAATCAACCACTTATTTAATAGCATTCTATACACGTTCTTCAGAAATTTTGATAAGGGGAAGCGGGTTAGCGCAGCGGTATTTCCCTCGCTTTGCACCAATGGAGTCCCGGGTTCGATTCCCAATCCCGACGCTGTATGTGCATTTGGTTTTCAGTCCATGCTCACTTCCGCAGGTTTTTCTCCGGGTAATCCGGTTTTCCTCCTGCACTAAAACTAAATATTAAAGAAAGATCTAGGACCTTAATGGAAATAAGCTTCACTAGAAGCTTTCTTTGGTTATCCTTGGCTCAGCCTAAAGAACTCGTTCTTTCTTTACTAACAAAACACTGTGTCACTTGAATCAGGGTAAATATAGTACAACATTGTCGATATTAGGCTACGGGTGTCAAACTGATAATCATGATAAAACTGATATTCAAAAGTGTACATTTCTCATTAATATTACGTATTCCATACCTTCTCACCAGGTCTAATGTACAAATTAACGCCCTTCAAGACAGTCGGCAAATTCTCAGCATACCTCACACTTATATTTTCTATTTGAATTCCTCCAAGATGTGGCCAAGATTGCGGTGGTTCCAAACCTAAAATGCAGGGTAACCATATTGAATAATTAGAAAGCAGATTTCCTAAAAGATAAGCCTTGTATTCATGGTATTCCATTTCACTTAACATAAACGATATCTTTAAATTTTCACAAAGAACAGCTGGAATATATCTTCTTTTACGGGATCGTTATACTTTCAATCTCAACTCATATTTGTGTTTTTCCTTGAAGGTTATACATGTTTTCATATGATTTGTATTTGTAAATGTTAATGATTACAAAACCCAACACCAAGGAACTTGGCGCTGGTACACAATTAGGCTATAACTTTGTGCGGCCGTCACAACCTTGCCACGGCCTTAATTTTCCAAGATGGTGACAGTAGGCTTAATTATGCACCACTAAATAATTTCAAAACATGTAATGAATTTTTACTATAATTTTGAGGTGAACAATCAAACCTACGATCGCCATTTTAGAAAATTAACGCTGTGGCCAAGTTGCAACCGGCCGCACAGAGTTGAGGCCTAATTGTGCTCCAACGCCTTATCCGACAGCTTTCATAGCTATCATGTAAAATGATGTTCGGCTTTAATCATATTGTCATTGATGTTTTATTGTTTATAGAAATTACCTTATAACACTACTTTATTGTAAATTATTGGAAAGGTCTCTTTTTTTCCATGATTTTACTAATACTCAGTAATCTATTGTATACCTGACTTATCCTCATTCTTCAATGTAGTATAATGCCGAACTCTTTCAACAGCATTCATTTGGATTTCGGTTTCTGTCGCAAATTTCAAGATATTATTTAGCAAATAAGTAACCTGTAAAACAGATTTGATAAAATAAAAAACAGTAAATAAACAATTCATACACTTGGTATTTACAGAAAAGAAAATAACATATTCTTCAAGTTCGCCAGTGCTCCAATGCTTCAATAAATCTCCAAATTAATGCAGGAAGTCGGCATTGTTTTTAATTGACCCCATTCAGTGATCATCAGTTGCATTCCAAACTTCTTAACAATGTTAGTATTCTGACATAATTTATTATTTCTGGATTCAAAGAATATTTTTCGTGATATAAATATCCAAATCTACTAAGATCTAGCATGTATACTTGTCTTCAAAAATGTCAATGAACACCATTGAAGTATTAATAAAAAAGACATTTGATATCTCACAATACATATGTCTCCTATACGACGCTATAGAGGGTCTGTTGAAAGTTCTCGAAGGTCACTGAAGCTCACTTACACTTCATTTCACTGAATACATGTCCGAATACATCTTTATTTTCATAAAATAAACCGTAGAAACAAAATGTTGATATCTTCTATATCCATATTAAAAGTCTTGATATTTGGAAATGTAGTGCCTATAAATGAAAAGAGGAAACACAAACAACATAATCTGACACCCCAACCCATGTATAAGCAACAAATGACTCACCGCAAGAGCATAAGATAATGACAGTCCAACAAAACTTGAACTTAATCCCGACGTCTGTAAAGTCACAATAGCAGTCACACTGGCCAAAAGTGTTATAGAAAACGATATGAGATTCTGTAGTAAAGATAAACTAGAGAAGATGAAGATATATATATATATAACTGCCACAAAAGTCTACAGTCATTGTTTTGATTATGTTGATTGGCACATGTTTAATTTTATATGTCTTTGGTTATTTAGTCTATGGGGAAGTTGTTATAGCCAGGATAACCCCATAACACGTGACACACAGCTATCATGCATCTGAGACATTGTACATTTTCTGTTCCATCAAATCACCAAGGTGACACCTTTTGAATTAATTGGAGCAAAGAATTTACACACAGTGGAGGGGTCTGATTTACAGAGATGGCAAAATGAACAGGTGTAATGAAATACAAGGTCCGTGTGACTGAGTGTTCTAGCTACTCTTCAATTATGTAGAGCGTAATGTATACACGTGCGATCAATAAATCATTGATTGCGACTTATTCCGGGTAGTTCAATTGGACCCAGACTCTTGGTTATGGGAGACACTCGGTATCATTACACCGGGCTCCTGGTTATGGGAGACACTCAGTACTATTACATCGGTCTTAAGGCCCCGTGACACTCGGGAGGATTGACAAAGTTTCTCAGAATTGCAAGGTTAATTAAGGTTGCCCAATGTTTCATAAAGTTTTACAACATTTGCAATGTTACCTAAGGTTGCAATATATGTTAAGAAGCAGACCTTTTGCGAACCTTGCGTCACCTTCGGCAGCTTTGAGGAACTTTCAGCAACCTTGGGCAACATTGTCGAGCATTAGGCAACGTTGGGCAACCTTGCGCAATGTTGTAGAACCTTGTGCAACCTTAGGCAATATTGGGCAACATTGCCGATTCTCCCGACTGTCATGGGGCGTGTCTTACCAGTTGACTTCCCATCCAACTATAACCAGCATGGAGATATAAATATGCGATGTTGTTTCGGTCAATTTTTTCCAACAATGCTCGAAAGAAGCGTTCATCTTCCCTAAAAGAAATAAATAAGCAAGACAGAAATGAGCCATATAAAACAAGACTTAAATGTGAAATGTGAAATATATTGCCGGGTCGTAACAAACAAGATGTTAAGGAATTCTTTTATATGCCAACAGTCTTGTACTTTAAGATGTATTTGTATATTTTCCTAAGTTTCTATACATGCACTCCATTAACGATACGTTGAAGATGCGCATTCATGTATGACACATTTTACAATGATAGTATCGGATACATATTTGTCATATCTACAGTACGAAACTTACCCATATGCTCTTATTGTTGTTAGACCTCCAAGCGTTTCCGAAAAATGGGCAAAAACTGGTGACCTGCTCACACTGTCAAGTCTCTGTAATTCCCTGCGGTATCAAAACATTAATCAAATAAGACGTGCAATTTTAGTAAGGTAATGTAAAAACCCCTTCAAAACCACATGGCGTGTTGTTCTCGGATAAGACGTGTGTTGTGGGATTGCTTCGTATCCGTATCAATTCCCGTAGGCTGTGTTTATTATTAATAGTCAAACGTATCTAGATTTTTAAATTTAGCCTTAAAACTCAAATTGTTTGGAGAATGGCAAGTTTCGGCGCTCTACAGTGTGTACCAGAATGAAGTTATCAAGATTTCAATGCCACACAATTCATAAACCAAATATTTGCAGTTACTGAAACTTAGTGACAATCATGCTCAATGTCTTGACTTACTGTGGTGCAAAAATTAAGGAAATCCCTGCATTAGTTTTTTTAAAATGAGCATTTTAAGATCCATAGGGGTTTGGACACTATTCCCAGTTTTTGAAAGTTGTATATAAAAATTCCACGGAGATTTGCAGCATAACCATGCAAAGAAGAACGTCATCTTTACAGACAGTCGTGATAATATCTGTCCAACTATAATAAGTGTCTTTTGTTTTCAAGATTATGATTAACCTAAATCTGGTTCTTTTTCATATGTAAAATCATTTAACATATTTTATTAGGTAATCGTTTAGGAAAATCATTCAGTGGGCCATTTGAAAAAGGGCTGTTTAACTGATAGCAGTGGTTGTAGGAATAAGGTCATTCAAAGCAAATATAACGCCTCATTGGTCAATGTAGAAAAGAGAATCATGATTGACCAATACCTGGAAAATGCAAATATCATTGGAACAATGGAAAGATTTATTTAACATTTCAAGAAGCCAGGTATTCCCATTGCATAAGTAGCCATTTCAAAAATGTCAGAAAATAAGAAGCTTATGGTATCAGATATGAAAGAAGGAATTGAAAAAAGAAGCGTGTGGATGCCAAGGTAGAAGCCGACTTATAACATTCTGCTGAACCTTTATTAAGACTCCAAGGCATCATCAAGAAGAGGCAACATGCGAAACAAAACAGAAATGTTGGGTAAAGATGACATCCAAGCTTATATACTTCCGCTGCAAATTACCGCTGGATTTTTACAACCTCTCCAAACTGGGAAAAGTGTCCAAACCCCTCCCGAGCTTCAAGTACTCACTTCTAGATAAATAATGCATGGATTTTCTTTATTTTTGCACCAAAGCAAGAAAAGACATCAAGCATGATAGTCAGCAATTTTCAGTGTCTTGGGTATTTTGGTTTATGAATTATGAGGCATTGAAATCTTGATAACTTCATTCTGGGACACACTGTATATCTAGATTGAGCAACCTTTTGAAACTACGGGTCAGCCGAGTGAAAAATCAAATAGGGAAACGTGGGTTTTGACATTTATCTTTAGATTGGACAGCTAATATGGTCACTGTCTATGGTTCAGCCCAGGGTTAGCCATTAAATCTCCAATCGGGTAGCGCATTCATGGCTTTGGTAAGCAAAACTGGCATGTAGCCCCCAATTTACTGTTACGAGATCCATAGTATACCGTATCCGTTGTATTCTACACATTGGAGAGTTTGCGATTTCCACGTACACGTAATGGGATACAAAAACGTGAGCACTTTTAAACTCACGTTTACGTAACGGTTCACGCATACGCGTACTTTTTAAGTTTCAAGTATAATCATCATACCTATTTCAAGGGACTGAGTTGTCGATATGCATGAGTTAAATTCATATCCCAATACTATTCAATGAATTGCCCCTGCTTCATCGAGTGTGTAGCGGGAGTTTTGAAACAAGAGTCCCTTCTGTTGCGCACGCAGCAGCTCGTGGAAAATCAGATGTATAGCAGCGTGACGTCCTCGGTTGCACAACAGAAGGCCGATTCATAAAGACACTCCCTCCTGGGTTTGGTTAGTATTTTATTACACTGTTATTATGGTAAATCATGGCAATGTCATTTTAATAAAACTAAAGAAAGAAGTAATTTGACAAATGAATAGATCGATGGAGATACCGGTAAACAAGTCATAAATGATAAAAAACTAGTCAGCAGTAACCATTTACCAGAGGATCTATTGTATTTATTTATATATTTATTTATCACAAATATAAATAATTGAACTTGAAACTACATTGCTTTACCAGCCTGTTTCGTAAGAGCCACGGAGGCTCCCACTCATCAGAAGCACATTATGTAGAATGAGAGTTATCAACAAAGTACCAATGACCATCATGATACACATGAATGGTTTGACATAAAAGATTACATGAAAAGTTTGATTGATTGCAAAATGTCAGTCATATAGTTAAGATTTTATGACAGATAATTATATATATTTATTTATTTATTGTTTGATTGATTGATTGATTATTTACTTATTATTTTATGTGTCTGTTTGTTTGTTAGTTGGTTGGGTTTTTGGTTAGTTTTAGTTACTTGGTTAGTTTAATTAGTTAGTTAGTTAGTTAGCCTTTAATAGGACTTTCAATAGAACACACGTAAATGAACGTGCACTCACGTTAAAAGACCTTCTTCAAACGGTAATTTCCACATGTCTGGCTACTATTCACGTAAGTTTAATTGTTTCCGTTCAGAGTATTAGTTTTCGCAATCAGATGTGTAGAACGTGAACATTTCACACAGAAGTCAATGCAAAATCATAAAATTCCCATTTACGGTTGTGTAAGTTTGAAGTTTACATATCTATAATTGACATACTCCCACCGTTGATGGGGTAAATCCACAGAATCGGACGGGGAACGGAACTCAGAGCGAGATCAAGTAGTGTATTTATCATACTTGGCCTCGTTCTGAGTTCTGATTCCCCGCCCGATTATGTGGATTTACCCCATCAACGGCGGGAGTATGTCAATTATAGATATGGTCTATAGTTATACTTTCAATAGATGAAAGTGGAGAGATTGAAAGTCATTTTGCTTAGTTGCTTGCTAATTTGGTTATGCATCTAGAATTGCGTGCATTGAACAAACTACTTACATAGGATCGTAGTAATTATAGATGTTAGATAGCGGTCAAACATAATAATATAGTAAATTTAAGAAAAAAATGCTATACCTAGATGATCTGATGAAGAATTTGTGTATGAAGTAGTACATTATCAAGAATGGTACGATTTCAGCCAGAAAAATGGGTGTTACAATACCAATCGCTACCAATGTTAATGGTAGAGACACTAAGTAATACATGAATGCAAAATAGGTGACCAGGAGTTTCTGAAAATAAGAAAAAGAATCAGAATATGTTAACATTATTCTTCAATGTCTTATAGCATCCTCCTCATCTTTCTTCCCTTCTATCTCTTCGTCTCCTCTCTTATTCTCTTCACATTTCCCCAATCCTGCTTTTCTCAAAGTTCCATCCTCTCATTCCTTCGTCGTCATCATCATTATTTGAAAATAATACTAGCTTTCAAAATTCTCACAATGTCTACGATTTGCGTGTCACTTGAAAGTCTGTTTAGAATTCTTCCGGCAGGAGTGGTGTCGAAAAATCTGCAAAATCACATAAATAATAAAATTTAATAAGATAACAATAATTTACTTAAGTTTATTATTTTGAGTGGATTAGTCGATGATGATGATTAATGATTAAGGTGATGAAGATGAAGATTATGATTTCATAATTTCATTACATAAAAGAAAAATATTTCAATAAGCCATAATAGTTATGACTGAAGTGCAGCTCATAAACAAAAACAATGAGAACACCACAAAAATCAATATTCAAGACAACATTGAAAAACATGCTTTAATTAAAACATGATGACGCTGACGATGACAATGACGACATCGCCGATGACGAAGAAAAATACTAACCTCATAGGTGAGCCGAATATATTGCGTATCATAGTAACATGGATGCGTTTTGAAGCGAAATGAAAACAAACCACAGCTGTAATCGTCATTAGTACAGTTGCTAAAAGAAACCCGAAGGATATGACGGTGTAAATCGCAATATAGAAGTTTGAATTTACCTCTTCACTTTCAGCTTCCTATAAAATATGAAAAAAAAACCTGAATAATGAGTAATGATCAATTACCATGATTCCATTTTTCTAATCGAACCGGACATCGGAGACAACAGTCGGTATAAACCGAAACTCGCTTGTCAACACAGCAATGGCATCGGGATTATAATGCGTCTCAATCCTTGTTTTTAAATTTTACTACTGTTCAATAAACATGGTTACATACACGTGCACCACTCACCAAATTCGTGGTAACGTTAACACCAGTTTGAGTCCACACGGCAAGCCAGAATTGTCGCCCAATATCTCCAACTACATGCAGGAGACGACAGACTAAATACACAGCCACAAGAGGCCATCCCATTGACTTGAAAAAGTAGGTGTAGACTTGTGAAGACACAGCACCACGTTCTAGCTCTTCGGCTTCCATCAACTGACCAAATGTGGCCGATTTATCGTCCCTAGATTTTTCTGAAATATAAAAATTAGAATTATATTTGATTCCAATTGGAGTGTTGCGAAGTATCTGATGCAGAAGTAGAAGCAGAATGTTTGGGAACAAAATGCTGCTAGATTGATTGTAAAGTAAGAATTACGTCTGTGAAAATGAAGGGATTCCAAATATACGATGCTTCCAATGTAATTGTTAGTAATTCATTGACAAATAGAATGTTCATGTCTTGAAAGAAAAGATCCAAGCCTACTCAATGATACAAAAATGTTAGATATAGAATTATAAAAGAATGCGAATGGTCCTTTTCTTATTTCATTTTCTTCCTTTTCAGATGGGTATAGATATATCCTTTAGCTCCAAAAGCTTGTTTCGGCATCAAATATATTGCTAAAACCCTATGAATGATTATGTTAAAATTAACAACAGTTACCAAGACAGTTTGTAAACAACAAACCTTTTGTATTAGCCAAAGTTCTCTTTTGTCTCATTTGTTTTTTTCTAACTTTCAATTCTTGCTCATCGTCATAATCAGAAGCACTATGCGTGCTACAATCTGATGCGCTGTGTCCAGCAATACTCCAATCAGCAAATAAATTGGGATCTCGTCCAACAATTTCATCGAAGGTTCCTTGGTGAATAATACTCCCGTCTCTCATCACCAGCACCTGTCGTTGAAATGTTTCAAAGATTATGCCGTAATATCTTATAAATGGGGAATAAAAATATCAACAAATGGGAAACTATTTAATGGCAATTGTCATTTAGATATAATATTCAAACTTGCCAAAGTCTTAACGCTTATCAAAGCCATAAACCTGTTTTAGAGATTAATTAAGATGAGCTTTCGAAGGTTTCCCTTTTAAAAATATCTTTACATAAATGAACCTACATTGGTAAAAAGTTG
>JXSR01S044500.1:13089-23657 GCA_000969725.1 Ophiothrix spiculata | reverse complement strand
ATTATTTTTGTAAACACAGTATAACCCAGTTCAACTGTATCCAACCTTTGTATTCCCAGAGCAGAGGTGAGGAGGATTTCCATTTTATTTTCTAGATATTTAGGGGCGCACCATTTGATTTTCAGGGGGGCATGAAAGTTGGGGTCGAGTCAAGTGTGATTTTTTTTGGCCACCAAAGGCGGCAAGATTTTTTTTTATTCGTGGCAACGTTTTTTTATTGCGTTTTTGATGTTTTTATTTATCTTCTGCTTCTATTCCAGACACTTCGCAACATTCCAAATGGAACAAAGCCTGAAGGGATTTGAAATCCAGAATATGTGACTGAAACGATGCTTAAAGTAGTTGGGTAAAGTTGTTGTTTTTTTATTCATCTTTGGGTCAAGATTTTCTATCAAATGGTACGCCCCGCCCCTAATATAAATTTATCAAGATATATCAAGACAGTATGTTTTTGTAATTGATCTGTATGACCGGTCACACTGTCTGTACCTTCAAATGCACTATCTCAGTCAATGAGGGTAGTTATACACTTCCAAATTTATATAGGGTGCCTGGGGGACGTCCAAGGCCTGAGCTGACAGTAATTTAGGCAGCTCCCAGACGCCCTACGACTGGAAAAGGTTAGTGAGAGAAATATGTGGTCTTTGGTGAGAGCACATGCAATTGTAAAAACAATATGGGTCTTTGGGTGACAGCGCCCCCCGAAAAAGTGTGTCTTTTGAGCCACACATGTCGCCTCCAGAATGAGACTCCCCCCACCCCCGGGCATATTTGCTTAATCAGAGTTTTGGATTTTGATAGAAATTTCGTGCTAACTTAGAAGCACCAAGTAGTGAAAACTAAGCAAAAAATTTGATTTGTGTTTGCAATTTCAAAATTTTTAACTCTTCAGGAGCATATTCCCCTTGACAGACACCCCTTTGCATGTTTTGTAGGGAAAGTATAGCAATTATTCTTTTTTCGCTGTTGGCATAAAACATGGGCTTGTGGACAAAAACTACCTCTACCCTCTCCCCACCCATTATCAAAGGTCTGGAATGGAAATGCTCCTGTTTGTGCCCCCTCTTTTCATAAATCCTAGATCCACCCCTCATCATATATACTTACATAATGCTGCCCTATAGTATACTGGTTCCCCATCCATAAATGAAGTCTTCATGGTGATTAGTTTCACCACATACAGTGCTCCCGATTTCAGATTGGTGAATGTAATCCTATTAGACGTCTTAGGTACAGATCGATACACCTCAGTATAAGAACAATTTCTACATTGGACGAGGACATTGTCATAGTAACCGGCAGCTTTGACCCATTCCAGGATGAAAGAGTTGTTGGTAATGGTGTGGGATTTAACACCTGAAACCTGGGCAAGGTCTGAAATTGATACAAAAGAAAGGAGTTTTGGGATCAATGGGGAAATCCATATTGCACTGTAGATGAAGATCAACCCAATCTCCACATACCCTTTTGGGAACATGGGCAGCGATCCATTTTGATAAAGATCTGAAAAGCATGCATGCTATGTATATCATCGGTCAGCTTAACTGCTATAACTGCATATCTGCAAGAATCTGCAGCTCACATGAGTGATGGACTATATGCCATTATGTACTTCTTGTTGATGCGACGTAAAACTGCTTTTGCAAAATCAAAGCTACCTATACCTTAATTCAACCTGATTTCAACCGATTTCGTAGTTGATTTTTGGTTGCACACAATTAGTTTTTGGTCGAGCATTAATGTTGCAAATTCAACTCATTTTTTCACTAAATATAACCACTGAGGATGGTTGAGAATGTCGAGGCCGTACTACTTGAATCAAAGAAGTAGATTTTGCAAACTGAGATTATGACCACGGGGGGAATGCGCGGACACTAAAGTGGTACCCATGCTCGTCAGAGCAACTCAAAATTGGACCCTTAATGAATGTAATTGTTGTGCCAAAAATACACCCCTAAATGGTGCAAGATGATGTAAATCGCACCGAAAAATGCGTAATGGTGTACGACTGTAATACCCTTTTAAGCCATTTTTTATGATCAGCACAAGTACCAATGTCCATCAGGAGCAGTCCCCCGGGGATTATGACTTACTAGTGCTCTGTACATTCTGTACTGGCAAACTCAGCGCACCATTGTTTATGGACTGGACCTTGATCTCATAGTAATCTCCCGGAGTCAGGTTTCGCAGGATTGATACTAGCGACCGTGTCAGAAACGTAAATGAGCTGTTGTTGGACCTGGATTCCTGCAAGGCTTGGTAAGTCACCCTGTATTCTTGCACCGTGCTGTTCTTGGGTCTCTCCCAGGTAATGGTGATGGCGTTTGTGGAAAACCCAGTGACTTTGAGGTTGGTTGGTCTCTTTGGAGCTGTGAAAGAGAAGGAAAAGATTGTTGAAGCAATAAAAGATTTCTTTGAAAATTTTACCATAAATGTGAGTTTTCAAAGGTAAGCCATGAAAATTCAAGTAATATTGATTTTTTTTCCCATAAAATCGTTTAAGCCAAAATATGAAACAGCAAGCTGGTAGCTGGCCATATTGATTTGGGACTATGGGTGCAAGAGGCCCTGGGTTTCAACTGGTGGAGGGTGGAAACCACCAAGTAAACAAATACAGATTGTCAAGAAGGTAGTTTTGAATCAAAGTGTTAAAAACACATATACTCTATAAACCTTAGGGTATGCAACAAGCAATCAAGACACTTGTTACGAGATCCATAGCACATCCCTTGTATTCTACTAGATTGTGAACTGGTGGTTTTGTATTGTGTAAGAGACTAGCAATGGCTGATTAAGATTGATTAAGACCAAATCAATGCATATTAATATTGTATCTTTTTACATGAATTGTTCATGATTTGGTATTATGTTGGTCTAATTTTGATGCTAATACATAGATAAACATGGCCACAACTTCATTTGAATATTCAGCAAGATATGGTACGTTGTTGCGAGTCGAGAAATATGGATTAATTTACTTCCCCATATGGTCATATTGCTTTATGTGTGTTAATCCACTGCTTGTTACAAACTTGTATTTGTCTGAGGTTCATAGCCAGGATCTTATTTTATATAGTTAAGAACGACACAGTGAAGAAACACTGTCATCAATATTGCAAAATAAATTTTAAGACCAGAAAAGCAGCATTTTTGTTTTCATTTCAACATGACTAAAGCAATAGCAAGTCAAAAGTTTCAAATAAATGGCACCAAATACAGTTTTATCACAAATATATCACAGATTTCTGCAACAATATTGACCTATATCAAAAGTATGTCAGTAAAAAGTTTTTCATAAAATGTGCTTACTCGCTGGCGTCAGACACAATTTACAAAGAGTGAAATATATCAACATGTCTCTGTAGGGGATGTGAGAATTGGACATATAAGAACACCCATTTCAGGAAATTGAAATAGGCTAGCCCAGGCTGGCAGGCGTTCCCGCCTCACAGCCCTTATGACAAAAGCAGGCATATGTCTCTGAATATGAATTTTGAAAATATGAAATGACTAATTTTGCATAGCATTATGATTTAGCATTTTTAGTCAATACTCAAGAGCTTGAAACCCAGTGATACAATTAAAAATGAAGTTGAAGTTCAAGGGCCAACAAAAAAGCACAACAATCAGCTTTATAAACTGTCATATGCCCAACCCCAGGAATTCAAGATGTCTGTTGAAGACCATTGGTAATGGTCACAGTTGAAATGCAAGTTCCAGCTTAAGAATTTTCTGTAGGCGACGAACCCCATCCCCCCATTTTACGAGTAAGCGGACCTTTCAAGTAGGGTTGGAATTTTTTCTAAAATAAAATTTTTGCCTAAAATAACCAAAAAATCTGACAAAAATGAGTGAAAATATTAGATTAGCCTTCTCTAGATATTTTCAATGTTGAACAAATTTCATAGCTTTGCATTGAGAAAGTGGATAAAGCATATACCAGGTATCCGTCCTCGTCATATTCAAAAAAGCAAGATCAGCATGATTGTAGTTAGAAATACATACAGCCAGGGGCATTATTTCATTTTCAAGTGTGGGGGTGTCCAGTGGGCAGAGCCCCTTGGTGGGGGTCAGGGGGCAAAGCCCCATGAAGCCCTAGCATTTTTTGCATTTTATGGGTGTTCCTAACACATGCTCGCGCAAGCTGCTTGTTGTTCCAAAAGCAGACTGAAATCATTCGGGGACAGGGCTTTTTCGATCGCGGGCCCAAAACTTTGGAACTCGCTTCCATTCCACATACGCACTTCAAACACTACACAGGCTTTCAAATCACAGTTGAAGACCTATTTGTTTAATTTAGATATTTAGGTTTTTGATCGTACAGGCTCCCAAGGTACTTTACCGTGGCAGAAGGCTGCCGGTACTTTACCTGCAGCTGTCTGTCGATCTGGAACCTATTAGTTTAAATAAATATTTGTTTTACGCTGATGATACAGGCTCTCAAGGTACTTTCCCTTGCGAGTAGGCTGCCTGTACTTTACCTGCGTCCGTCTGTCACTCTGAGACCTATTTGTTTCAATTTAGATATTCAGATTTTTTGTTCATTGTAAAGGCTCCCAAGGTACTGTACCTTGTGAGTAGGCTGCCGGTACTTTACCTGCGGCCGTCTATAACTTTCCTACTCTGCAGTAGTTTGTATTTTTGCTTTAAAATTTGTATGTATTATGTACAATGTGTTTGATGTATAATTTGTGTAATACTGTATGAATTGATTTAAGTCATTTAAGTTTCTGATGATTATAGTAATTATGTGAAGTATGTGATTTTTACATTTTTATCTTTCTTATTGTCTTTTAAAAAGAAAAAAAATATAACGTCTAAATATCATTCAAAAGTAAGGCGCTTTAAAATACATGTTATTATTATTATTATTAACACATATTGTTGTGGGTAATGGGAAGAAATTTGCAAATACACACACACCCCCACACCCACAAGTTCAAAACCGTGGGGGGGGGGGGACATTTGATATTGTGTCCCCTGTCCCCCACCCTTCAAAACGTGTCCCTGAAATGACGCCCATGCATACAGCGTAATTGACTTGAAATTTATCCAGAAGTGAATGAATCAATAAATGTTAACGGTGCGAACAGGTTTTTATAATTTCTGTCAGCTCTCTGTATAGGATGTTAAGTTATGATTTTGAGTTTGCGTGTTTGTTGCTAAATCTTGACCTTAATTGAGGTGGCACAGACCTTAACATGTTGACTGCCACCAACACAAACTGTCGACACAAATTAGACTTGCAACTTGATTAAGATTCCAGGTTTAATTTTCAAATTTCCTTGCTTCAAGTAGAGGGATGCAATATGTGGCAGCAGTCATATCACACAACAAATCCTTCATTGGGATCCAAACATACCCAATGGACAAGTTGCCGGAGAATTATCACAGTGATAATTGTTTGGAACCAGACAACATGCGTTAGACTGAATATGTCTTAAAATGACATTGGCACTACAGTAGCACATATCTAAGCAGAATTGTCCAACATGACCTTGATTTAATCAATCAGTTACTGCAATGATGCTGCAGTGACTACACCGTGTCTGCATGCAGTTACTGCTCATAGCTCTGACAAAATGATGAGTGTAAAAAAAAATGTTGATGGTTGGATACGATCTTCATTGTCAATACTATGGTAAGGACGGAAGCCTGTTGCAAGTGCAAGTAAACTATTCGCCATAAACATTTGTCATCCCCTCCCCCCACCAGCTACTGTTACACCAGTTGTTGTAATTTTGTTGCTTGTTGTTGCTTTTTCGTTAGTGGTTGTTGACATAAAACCGGACAAAGACTATTAAAGGAACAAATACTGCTGATGGGTAGATACGATCTTCATTGTCAATTCTATGGTAAGGACGGAAGAGTGCCGCAAGTACAAGTAAACATTTGTCACCCTACGCCAGCTAATGTCGCACCAGTTGTTGCAATTTCGTTCCTTGTTGTTGTGTTTCCATCAATGGTTGTTGACATAAAACTGGACAAACACTATAAGGCTGCAATCAAATAGAAGTATACGGTATACGGTATTCGCTATTCGATGGCTATATGTTATACAGGAACAGCGAGCTAAACATTTTTTTGAATATAATGCCCTCTTATGTGACCCGGTAGCATCAAATTGACATGTTTGATTGCATCTATACATGTGTCCAAGTAAAATCGTGCACCATAAACCCGAATAGTATAGTTCTATGTTATTGCAGCCTAAAGGATTAAATATCATTCCCAGCTTACTCTTCCCCTATTCTTAACAGAGTGAGCCAGCCTTACACCCTGGTCACATAAGCCGCAAAAAGCCGCAACGCCGGTATGACATCAGTATGACACCAGTGAATGCTTGCGATGCCCGGTCAGACGCCGGTGGTTATGAGACCATAACTGAAGACATCGTATACAAACTGCACGGTTTTAATTCAGAATTAAATTCTTGCAGCATGCTTACGGCATCTTTACGTCTCACAGACACCGTCCAGTGTCCGATCAGTGTCTGCTGGTATGACGCCGTAAACACATCGTAACCTCGCTGCAAGGCTATGTGACCAGGGTATCAAAGCATGAGCTAATTCTTGTGGGCTTTTTTTTGCCATGATCCAAGGGGGGGGGGGGGTAGTGCATTGCTGATTTTCATTAATCATTGCGTGATAATTTCCAAATGTTACCTTGAATTGTTGACATGATTATCTCGAAAATGTTAAATGTCACAAGTGTTCTGTCTGCACAATCATATTGAGTAGATTTGATCAAGGCTCCACACGTTTTGAAATACTTCCTACATTTATGACAAATTTACTTTTCCATTAAAAAAATAACAGGTGTGATCAGCGAAGAAACCTACCCAACTTATATAAGTCAACAAAAACACAATTATGGAATATTGATGTATGACAGCACTGTATGTACAGGCAACGATGTTTCATCTGAGTTTTGTATCGGTGCCAATTTTGAAACATGCATGTAATTTCATAAAATGACGCAAAAATAATGATTGTTCAAGGTCCTTTATTAACCCTTTCGAACCTATAGAACGCTTGAGCGTGTCCAAAGGAGCTTACGAGAGAATGCTCAGGCGTTCCAATTCATATTGAGTACATATTAATTCAGTATGGGCTATATATACCTATATGGAAATTTAGGACTGAAAGGGTTAAAAAAAATTCCCTGCACAGTGCAACATTTTCATCATACAGTGGTTTATCTAGTAGTGCTACTAAGAGTACATATCCTCATCCATATAATTACATGTACATCCAATTTGTATATAACCCTAACAGTGTTGAATCCTACAGTAGAAAATGAAGAAAATAGTCTTAAAGCAATACTATAAGATTTTAATCAAAAATGGTTTATAGTAAAAACAACATAAAATGGAGAAATTTGACTATCTAAAAGCGTTTTAAGTGTATTTTGTGGGGGAAAAAAATGTTTTACCACCAAAATTGGGTAAAAAGCACATGCATGATTACCTATACTAATACATAGTAAATTACGAGATATGAGCCTTTGAAGCTGAGCATAGTCCAAAATCACATTCAAGGTCAAATTTCTAATTTCATCAGAAACGTTACCTTTAAAGTGTATTCTATCATATCAATCAGGTTTCAACATCCAAAATATAAGACAAATGTTTTAAAAACCGAGATAAAAATTCTTTCTCCATTCAAGTCTTACCAGTACAGAAACTTTAAAACTTGATTTTCTCAGAACTATAGTTTTCTGAATCAGCCTGATGCCTTTTACCAATTTGGATGTAACTTTGCAATCAAATATCCAATAACCAACATCAAGGTGTCATTTTAAAGCTTAATTTATAATCTTTCAGATGAGACCAAAAAATCAATTTTCATTTTGGGACCCTTAAGGTACCTTTCGATATGACGGGTCACACATGTTAAAATAATGATTTTAAACGATATACAAGCTATAGTCATGATAGTACAGGGCTTATTGTGGACTACATGGGCAAAGATATATCAGCAAAGGCCTAAAATTCCAAATCAGTTAGGATTAACACTAACCTCAAAATACCCTGCAAATTTAGACTTCAAAAAGTGTGGTTGCACCTTGGTTCAACTTGCACCTCGATTATGTTCCAATTTGGTGCTTATGCATGACCCAAATCTATACACTTAAAATTGTCTTGACATTCTGCTTTAGCTTGTGGGATCATATTGAAATAAATATACCGACAACATGTCAAAAGAAGTTTCAATTTTGATACATTTTTTCCCAACATTTATAGACTTCAGAAGTGGGAAATCCCCTGTGAATTCCTCTGGCCATTGTCTTCAATAAGTTTCAATGATATTTCCTCACATTTTTGTCACATGATCACTCCTCACAAGCTTTTGATAACAAGGTTCTGAACTGTCCTGAACAAATGTTCAGATGATAAGGCAGCAGGTCCCTAGGCACCTTGACTAGGGAGGCACTTATTGCAAACTGTCAGCATATAGAGGACTATGCAATCAATTGACTGTCTTTACAGTTTCTCAGGGCACACATTCCTGAATTCTTGCGTTTTTAGGCTTTCTCTATTTACTTTAAATAGAGCCAAATTGTTGTTTGTGTCATTCAAATTGTTGCTCTAATTGCGTTGTAAATAGTCCTTATCTTTTTCTCTAGCTACGCATTTTTGCATTGCTCTGTGGTACGCAATCGTGCGGGGCTGAGCAACGCATTTGTGCGCAGTTCTGAAGACGAAGATTTGCGTGGACTTGTTTATTCATGATGGCAATCAATTAGCGTCGCCTTGAATTTACTATCGGCGCTTCCCATTGGCTGATTTGTTACTGCATTGCGGCATTCGCCTGATTTCGATGCTCACTTAAAAGCATTTTGCAGTGCAGTGACGCGGCAGTGTATGTTTTAGTTATGGAGCTGTAAGCTTCACGTTATTTTTACTGAGTAAACTGTTGACTGTCCTTTTAGCGACATGACGGCTTTTAATTGGAATATAGCGGCAGTCTCTGTTTAGGATTTTTATGTGGAATATGGAATAATTGTGATAATAGATGATATGACAACCTTATTTTTCTGTTTGCAGCTCTTTTATTATTGTCTCTGTGTTTTGTAATTGTTTCATGTAGTTTTCCCTGGCCAATTTCACTTTGGGAACTGTGTCCATCACCGGCCCCGTCCATTACAGTATATACAACAGAGGAAACAAGTAGACCAAACTATCAGTGAATTGGTTCTGAATCTGGAACTTCACAACACCACAGTTTAAAAGTCAAACTCGCTGGTTTCCTCCTGGGACCTCTCCCATCCAAACCCAACTACACTATGTCAAGCCACCAAGCACACGTTAATCCTGACTTACGTAATTTTGTACTTTATTTGCAGTTGGATTTTAATACCCAGAGAGTGGGCATACACAACCTTCAAAAGCCAAAGTGTCAGTTTAATATGGAATTATACAACATCCTCCCACAGATATAGCATAATTGTGGGTCTTTGGATATGTAGACAAGCTTTGCCATCAGAGTTAAGCACACATTGCTGTTTTCCAGCTTTGCAGCATAAGGGTGGGGAGAGACAACCAAATGTCAAACCAGATAGAAATACGCAACAGGAAATCGGTTCGGAAGGCATGCGATTACTACCTATATAATGGATATAGCATTAACATGTCACCATCCACTCTAGATCTAAACACAGTTAATGGGCTTTGTCTTCAGAGTTCAGTGCATATATCAGCCTCCAACATTGCAGCCAAAGGGCTGGGAGCCACCCACAAATGTCAAAGTGTCAAATTAAAGCAGATTGAAATACACAACAGGGAATCGGTACGGAAGGCATGCCATCCTCCTATTACTACTATAATAATGGATATAGCATTAACATGTCACCATCCAGTCTTGATCTAAAGACAGGTAATGTGCTTTGTCTTCAGAGTTCAGTGCACATATCATCCTCCAACTATGCAGCCCAAGGGCTGGGAGCCACCAAGAAATGTCAAAACAAAGTGAAATATACTACAGGGAATCGGTACGGAAACCATGGGATCCTCCTATTACTACCTATAATGGATATAGCATTAACATGTCATCATCCACTCTTCATCTAAAGACAGGTAATGTTCTTTGTCTTCAGAGTTCAGTGCACATATCATTCACCAGCAACGTAGCCCAAGGGTTGGGAGCCACCAACAAATGTCAAAATGAAATACACAACAGGGAATCGGTGCGGAAGGCAAGCGATCCTCCTATTACTACCTATAATGGATATAGCATTAACATGTCATCATCCACTCTTCATCTAAAGACAGGTAATGTGCTTCGTCTTCTGAGTTCAGTGCACATGAACCCCACCTTCCTACTTTGCAGCCCGAGGGTTGGGAGCCACCAACAAATGTCAAAGTGTCAAAGCAGATTGAAATACACAACAGGGAATCAGTACGGAAGGCATAGGATCCTCTTATTACTACCTATAATGGATGTAGCATTAACATGTCATCATCCACTCTTGATCTAAAGACAGGTAATGTGCTTTGTCTTCAGAGTTCAGTGCACATATCATCCTCCAGCTACACAGCCCAAGGGCTGGGAGCCACCCACAAATGT
>JXSR01S044497.1:1080-23263 GCA_000969725.1 Ophiothrix spiculata | reverse complement strand
AGATATTTCAGTGATTCAGTGGGAGACTTTGTGTCCAGGGAATACTGCATTGCTTATAGTCCTGCCGATATAGAGCTACCAACACAGATCAAAACACTGCAGGTAATTATTGCTATCTTATGAAGATAACGTGTGCATTGCTCACACATAAATATTTGTTTTGTATGTTTCTCATACGTTACTTTTTCATTTTGTAAGATAAACATCACGTTTTCCTTCAGCATTAGTAAGTAACACTCAACGCTTGCTTCCCATCTGCAAATCATAATGTTCATCGAACCTTCCCTTTGTTCCATAAGCATTAGTGGACAAATGAATCTGTACTTTGCATATCTGGATGCATGTATGTGTAGATTAAACTGGATTTCAGCAAATGATCACACTAGACTACACGAGCACATTTGTGCAGTTGCATTTTCCACTCACTCCCACACACACACCCCAGCATGTCAGTGCACGCCACTGGTGTAAACTCAGATTGATGCACTTCTGTGAGAAAGTAATCCGTACTTCGTAAGTGTACATCAATCTAGATGTATGTAGATTTGACGCTCTTCTGTGGAGAGTGCAATTAATACATTCATTGCAGATATGTATTTGTTATGTCTACATTGGGTTCTATATATTTTTGTGTGACATCCTTTTTTTAAAGGGAATACAGCTCTTATTTTTGTTGGAATAGGAATTGTTGTCATTTTATCTCTTATTTTAAAAGAATCATAATCTTATACAAGTAGGCTATGACAATATCAGTATATTTTAAGCATTTTGTAACAAAAAAAATCACCTATTGTGAGTCCAGTTTAATATTAAAGAAACTATATATGTAATACTCTGAGCAACCATCAGTAAGCAAGGAAGGAGGACTCCATCACAACCCAACGGGGTCCTATAAGTTATTTATAAACTTCCGAAGAGACTAGTTTCAAGTACCTCACCTCAACCTGTGACGTCACCAGCCAGACATAGGTCAACACAGAAAGGCCGCCAAATATCAGTTGGCTTGGGGATGAATCTCTGATGAGATGTGAAATTTTGACGTCAACTAAGTAAGTGTCCAGATGACCAGATTCTAATATTTACTAAAATAAAGAATTTCTTTTTTATTTTCTTTGCCGATCTACATAGCAATATCGTCCATTGATAGATCGCACAGATGACCCTACATTGTTCTGCAAACCTCCCGTCAATCCAAAGGATCTGAAAGGAAACCTTGTAGCCGTGAAGAGAGGCAACTGTACATTTGTAGAGAAAGGGTCGCTTGCACAGAAAGCTGGAGCTGAGGGGACGGTGGTGGTCACAGAATCCCAGGTTGTAAGTATTTGGGTTTTTTTTACTGAAAGCAGGTGCAAAGGTAATGGTTGTTATGTCAGAAACTCAGGTTGTAAGATTTGTAGAGGCAGCTTTTTGGCTGTTTTGGGGGATGGGGGACTTAGTAGGGTCTTAACTGACTGTTTCAGGGAAGGGGAGTTGACTTGCATAGAAAGCTATGGCTGAGGTAACAGCGTAAGTCCTAGGTTACAAAAAAATCACTTGATTAGGCGGTTCCAGGGAGCCACAGAAAGGTCAGCATCCAATTCTATGTTTGATTTTCATGATACTTCCTTGGGTAGAGGCACATATATGTGACCTTTATGTGAGCATGGTCAAAGGCCATCTAGGGGTCAAGTCAACCCTTTGACCTTCTTCCAGATGACACTATATTGTCTGCCAAAATTCCACAGACAAAATCAGTCACGTGACTACCAATTGCAGACGAGTACCGATTGCATTCGGCCCTGAGCAATTGGCCCTGTACTCTGGATGTTTATTTGATGAAGAATTGTGATGCCTGTTTTATTCAGAATCAGCCTTCAATCTCATGAAGCATATTTGAATAATTCACAGATTTTTTTCCACTTTACAGATTGCACCATCATTGAATAACTCCTATGGAGTCAAGATACCTGTGGTTCTACTGAGGGCTAAAAACTACAGGGACATCATCTCAAGGGTAAGCTATGTTGTATTTTATTAGAGGCAAAACAGCTGAACTGAAAATTAATATTCTACAGACAATAAAACACAAACACAGTATAGAAGTCATAGATTTAGAGAGGATACCCCAGATTCTCCGCCATTTTGATGGTGGTATGAAGACAAATAAAAGTTTTCGTAACAGTAGCGCATCCAGACCTTTTGCGTCTGTTTTGTTTGATGTACTGTTTGCCTCAGAGGCAGATATATATTATTGTAAATGTGACCCCAAAGAGACACTAACTTGAAGCCAGAACTGCCGTACAATGACAAAGCTCACAAGTTTGAAACAATTTAGGTTTTCACAGAAGTGGGTTTAAAATGATTTAAAATACATACTCATTAAGTACCTGAGTATGTCTAACCATTCAGATACTAGATTCTCTTAACGGTCAAAAATACCAATTTCTCAAGTTTTAAGAAATCCCAGGAAAAATTGTTGTGACAGGTCAATAAGACCCTTGAACAGGAATTGACCATTTTCTCTAATTACCAATATGGTTATTTCTTTATTTTAAAGACAGCTGTTGTTCTAGGGAACAATTTTTTTTTCTTTGCTGTAATTTCATTTCTCTCCTTAGTATAATTTTGATATCCAGCCTGTGTTTCCATTTTCAGGCCCAAATTATTAACTTCACTAGCAGATCCATGTACAATTTGATTGAACACCTATAACTGTTGATTTTCCAATTACAGGCTGGTAACCAAGTGCATGCAGCCCTATACAATCCAGATGTGCCAACTGTGGACTGGAATCTCCTGTTGATATGGCTGATGGCCGTAGGAACTGTGACTGTTGGAGGATACTGGTGTGGGGTAACTGCACACAGACAGTGAGTCAAAGTAGTATTCATGCATGAGGAGAGAGGAACAAGATAGATATACTGTACCTTGAAATACAAACCACACATATAAACCAATTTGATCATACGAGGAAATAAATTAGTCTGCATTTTTCGAATCATAACAACGTACCCAATCTTGCTGAATATTCAATTTGAATTGTGTTCAAGTTCAAGGTTTGTCCATGTGGTAGTGACAAAATAAGCCAAAAATAATACCAAAATAATGAAAAAAAGATCTATGTACAAAAAAATCATTACTAGTCTTTTACATATTACAAAAACACCAGTTCCGAAGGTTGCAGAATACAAGTGACATGCTTTGGATCTAGTAACAGAGTCTGATTTCTTGGTTTGTTCTTACAAGTGGACAGAGTAAAGTGTATGATATTTTGACCTCAAGGATTCTAAAAAGTAATAGTTATCTTAGACCTGTACCACTTCGACATGGACTATGCTAAATTTATCCTTGGAAACCTTATTCTTTACAGAAGAAATCTTTGATCATTCTTTTTTAAGCGTATAAAGTGAAAGCTATAGATTTTGATTCATTTGTCTGTTTTGAAAAATAAAAAAATTTCTAGCCGAAGAAAATTAGGCTTACTGATGTCTTGGAGCTTGTGAATGCTGACTTTGGTGGTCCTTTTTTGCAAAAAATGAGCATAGCTAGTAGTATAAAAACATTTTGTATACATTAAGCACCTAGATCAAAGAAAGCACTGTTGCCTATCAACAGGTCTTTTTTGTGCTCTGGGTTCCAGGACTAAGGCTCTGTGCACACATATTAGTCATGACTACTCGTCTAGTTTGCATGTGAGTCGTGAGTGGCTCTAGAGCTAGTCAACTTAGTAATCATGCTCACACATGAACACGACTAGTGTGTGAACACTAGTGGCTCGTAAGCGGGGCACTCAAACCCAAGTGACTTGAAATAACTTAGTTACTAACAATTAAGAATCTTTCTTTGCATTCACACTTTGAACCGGCTTTTGAGCGGCTCATGAGCAGGTAAAATATAGTCATGACTAAATGCTCATATGTGATGACTCACCCCGAAAACGGAGACTTTGCGACAGAACATTTTTCGAGAAACTGATGAAAATTAGGCAACAAAAAGTAAAGAAAATAATAAGAATTTCCAGCAGATTTTCTGTTGTAAAATTTGATTGCCTTGATCAATTCAACAAGTAAGGTGTCATTTTAAAGCTTAGAAAATGTTTGAACAGATGAAATGATAAAATCAAAATTGATATCATCTGCAAAGTCCCTCCTTTCAGGGTGAGCCATCACATATGTGTCATGCCCTAAATTATGAAATTGGGTCCAAGCCTAATTCTGATGCCACGCAAATGCATAATAATGCAATACAATGAAGTGGTCTCATTTACCAATGTTTACGTATAAATGATCCTTCAATGTTTCAGATCAAGAATACGCAAGAAGCGTGAGCGTGCCGTCAATGTTGATGCTAGCGGCGCCGCCTTGCCCCCCTCCTCCAGCTCTGACAGCAGTGAAGACGATGACTTGCCTGATGAGGAAGAGGAATCCGTCACCATCACTCCCATCATCGTCATCATCTGGGTCTGCATGATATTTGCTGTGTTACTGCTTCTCTTTTTCTTTTATGATTATGTTGGTAAGTGTATTCAATATAAGGCCAAAAAAAAAGTTGTGTTGCCCTCACAGGCCCAAAGTGGTGGGGAAGGCCAGGCCGGCTTTTTTTGTTTTTGTTTTTGTTTTAAATAACCATTACAGATGCCATATGTAAACTGTGTGGGATACATGGTTGTTTGCTAAAAAAGTTTTTCTTCTCTTAAACTTCGCCAATATACACATTTTGGAACATTTTCGCGACTGGAAATCAAGCAAAATAGAATTTTGGTGGAAAAAAAAACGGGTCGGGATTTTCCACAATTTCCTTGATGGTTCATGGATTAAGTTCCATTTTACATTCATATGTTTATTCACTTTAGATAAATGAGATGCAAATATGTTGTTGGGATTTATTTAACAACAGCAAATTTCAACCTATTTTAACTTATTGGTTGTTTATAGGTAGTGATTCTTTAGCAGAGCTTTTTTTTCTACAATTTACTGATGAGGCAAAAATGTGGGCTTAAAGAACAGGTATACAAAAAAAATATGGTCCAAAAAAACTGATTCTTTGGCAAAATATAGGACTTAAAGAACTGAATTAAGCCTTTGGAATGGAATGTTTTCATCAGATTAGGCTCCTGAAAAACAAATTATGTAATATTTGTGATTGTTCTTGAAAATAGGGGTCTTAAAAACTGAAACTTGTTGAAATGGGGTTCTTAGGGAAAGGCTCAATAAGTGTGTAAAGTGTCTTAAGTGCCTCGTATCTCCATACCCGGCTTTCCCACTAAGTACCCTCCCCTGGGCTACTGTTTTTCTATCTGATAGGTTCGATGTTTTCTCATGGCATGATGTGATGCATGTCACAATGAAAAGGAAAAATACCGGGAATGGTGCTGACTTTGGAAACGGGTACAGGGATGTACGTAAGACCCCCTTTAAATCCGTTGATTAGCAGTTCTCTTAGACCCAAGTTCAGCACCTTAAACTTGATTTTTTTCCCAAAATCAAGTTCTTTAAGACCCTATTTATGGTACCTACCCATTCTTTAAGCCCTCTTTGGGGGCTTTTGAGCAGTAGACACATATTAAAATGAAAGGTGATACCCTTCCTAACCCCTACCTTAAAAATACAATCAAAAACACAATTTTGAAAAAATTGATCCTGGACATTCTTAAAAGTTTATTAGTTCCAACATTTACTCAAGCAAATTTTAGATAGGTTTTCCAGAAATGTATTATTTATTTTGGCCCTGCCCTAGATACGAGGTTACACATTTTGATCAAAACTGACATCGCCATTGTGTTAAGCTTGTATTGTAACTTCACTTCTGAAAAAGTGAATGTCTATTGGTTTACTTTAACAGTTATTGAGTTACAGAACAAAAACTTTTCCAAAATTTATGGGATGACACCAGCCTCAAGTCAGCACTGCAACTGGTCCACCCCCAGGGATCAAATTCAGTCAACTTTTTTTGCATAGCGGTTTTTTGCTCTTCAAAACCAAAAAATGCATTGCATTTTTGCGAAGCAGTATGCAATGCAAAATTTTTTGTTTTTGCTCACAGCCAGAAAAAACAAATTCCCAGGCAACAAAGCCTTGTTTTCCTTCGACTGCTCACAGCAATTATGGGAAGCGTCACTGGGTTGGGAAGAGGAGAGACATCAAGGCCTGGGGTCAAGACATTTTTCCAAGATGGGAAATAAAGAATAAACTGATAAACTACTCAAAATATCATCCACTATTTGTTTGATTAAATTTGATGTTCCAATTTTCTAAATGAAGGCGTACACATCGTCAGGATTTCCTGGCAATAAGCTTCCTGTCTTGCCATTTTGTAAATAATGCATAGCACTTTTTGCTATGCATTTAGGACAGTTGCATAGCAGTTGATGGAAATTGATTAGCATTTAGCCCCGCTAATCCATCAAATTCAATCACTATCCACCCCTCATCACTATTAGCAATCTTGTTGATTTGCTTTTTCTTTCCAGTGTATGTTGTAATATGTTTATACTGCATTGGAGCATGTAATGGGATGCATCAGTGCTTGGTACCTATTGCTAGAAAATTAATTCCTTGGAAACAGAGGTAGGTTAAAAAAAAACAAGTTTTGTTTTGTAAAAACTAAATTGGCCATGTAAGTCCACTAGTTGCCAGCATGTTAGATTTTGAAAAAAACAAACCTCCATCTATTTGGAATGATTGGGTTGAATCTTCCAAAACTCACTTGGTCAAAGAAATATGCATGTTTGTAATAATTGAATACAGGGAAGCAGCACTGACCCAAGTCCATGCTTCCTTACCCAAGCAGAAGGGAGTGATGATCTTTATCCAATGTTGATTTTTAAATGGCAATTATAGTCATTATTATAGGACAATATACTTCCTTTGCCCTTGGTAGGAAAGCATGGATGTGGGTCAGTGATTCTTTCCTGTATGCAATTTATCTTCATTGTATGAGTGCATCAAATTCTGTGCATCAAATCAAAATTATCATTGATAATCCACATAATGACCATCAAGTGTTCACAAGGTTTTCCCCCAAGGCCGATTCAACGCACAAAAACAGTAATATAAAAGATAATAGTCCATGAAAACTATAATGTGGCAGCTATTGGACATGAGTTTTGGCAAAACGCTCTTCATCATCAGTTGAGTAACTGGTTGGGTGACTGATCTAAAATTACAATATATGTTAGGCTGTCACAGATACCCTGGTCACATAACCTTGCAACGAGATAATGTTGTGTTTACAGCTAGTGTCATACCGAATAGAAATTCAGCGAACACTATTGGACTGTGTCTGTGAGCTGTGAGGAGACCCTACGTTGTCTGTGAGCCGTAGGGACGCCAAAAGACAACTTTATCTTCATTTATGGTCCAATAACAACCGGCAGCCAACTCCTGACCGACGGGGCAACGCAAGAAATCTCCAATGTCATACTGATGTTTTGGTGTTGAGGCTTCCTTTCGATTTCCAGCCACCAGTCAGGGAATGGTGGTTATATGACCATACCATAACTCATGATTTAGCAGTCTGTCAGCTCATCCATTATTACTAACCTTGTATCTGGTGTAATAAAATAAATAAAACAGGATAATTCAGCAGTAATGCATATAGTGATTCAAAACAGCTTATCATGGTATGATTGATTAATTAATATTGACAATAATTTAAAACTGTGTGAGCATTATTGCCATTTGGCCATTTTTTATGCCTCTTGCATTTGCATTGTTGACATTAACACACATTTTAGGTGTCTTAATAGGCTTGAGAAAGTCAATATATCACTCAATATCATCAAACGTTTGTGACACTTTTAAAGAATATTTTCAAGTATGACCAGCAGAATCCTGAAAAAAAAATGAGGTTGGTTTTCAATTTTCTGGAAGATCATTCACTGTATGCACGACACGCTTTAGAAAGGGTGGGTCTAGAAAAATCCAAAAATTGTCCAAAAGGGTGGGGTCTAGAGAATTTCTAGTAAAAAGGGTGCCTTGATAAAAAGGATGGGTCTGAAATAAAAAGGGTGGGCTTCTTACCCTATGATACTAAAATTGAAATTATGTTGAAAACCCCAAGAATCAGAATGAGCATATCATCGTTTGTGATCAAATTTTCTTGTCACCGTTTATGTTTTGTACATTGCCAAGCTACATGTAGGCTTAATCAGTAAACCAAAGTGAGATGAATTTAGGATTCAGTACCCCCATTAGTATGAAAAACTGATCCAAGTTTCTAAAAAGGGTGGGCTCAGAGAGCTTTCAGTACCGTATAAAGGGTGTCTGGATAAAAAGGGTGGGTTTAAATATAAAGGGTGGGGTTCAAACCCCACTGCATACAGTGTCATTTACCAGTTCCTCTTCAACTCTGTTACATTTGTCTGGAGATGGTTGAGTTGTGGTAGAAACATCTTCCGTTACTTCACTTGTAAAAGTTGTATCCTCAGATGACACTGATATTGGTGTGCTAGAATATTGAGTTATAGGTGAATTTCCATTTACTATTTCATTTGAGGAAGTTCTTCGGCTCAGTTTGTGCTTGAGTGGAAGGCATTCCTGGTTTATAAATAGTACAAGTTCTGTGACTATAACCCTGAATTTCCTCGGTAAATTTTCTCTTGCTGCCCTTTAAGGAGGGCATCAAGGTCTTCTTTTTTCCTCCAGTTCCATTGGATAATGTTCCTGCACCAAATACTTCTGTTTATTTCTTGAATGGGTTTGAACTTTAAGGATCATCCTTAAGATTTTTTGCACAATTTAGAACAAAATCTCTATCACTCATTTAGGTAAATTTGGAGATAATTCTAGGAGCGAAACCTTGTCTTGGTTTGTTTAAGTCTATGGCAATCAGATTTTATGATGGAATATGCAGTTTCTGCTGGTATTGCATTTTAGTTCTGCACGGTGCATATCGTCCCGTAGTTGCTAGAATCGGTCTCTGATGGCGTATTTTTGCTGAGGTTTTCACTCTCCTTTTTCAGGTCTTTTATTTCTGCATTGGTGTTTTTAGTCTATGTTCAAGGTCTTAAACTTTCGTTTCCATACTTTGTTTCCAGTTGCTAACTTCCAGTCTGAATCCATCTTGATTTTTGACTGCAAGTTCAAGTTATTTGGTAATTTATTGAGTTGTGCTAGCTTGTGAATTAATTTGTACACATTGATAATTTTCACAGCAGGAGTGTGACATTTCCATGACTTTTCTCATCAGTGGGGGACGGGTTGGCGCAGTGTTTCTGCCCTCGCCTTTCACCACATGCGGTCCGACTTTGATTCCCAGTCGGACTCAGATTGTACATGAATTTGGTTGTCGATCCATACTCGTCCTCGCAGGTTTTCTCCCAGCACTTTGGTTTCCTCCTGCATCTTAAATCTAAAATTCTTTACAATTTTCTGTCTTTCACAACACGGAGGCATCCCTTGAATTTAATGCATATGCACCATTGGGATTAGCCTGGCTTTCAGCCGAATGTTATAAATAAATAAAGTGTTGCAAGATGTTAGTTCAAACAACTATTGATTGCAATCCACAGCTATTTCATCAGTTCTTTTCTCCTATATCTGTAATTTTCACACAGGATACCAGCCAATAACTTGCCGTTCCTGTCCGAGAGACCAACCATCGTGAGCCTGATTCTAGCACTAGGCAGCATTGCATTCGTAGTGTGCTGGTTCGTATTTAGGCATGAAGACTTTGCCTGGATCCTATTGGACTTTCTGGGCATATGTTTCTGCATCAGCATACTTAGATTAATAAGACTTAAAAATTTTAAGGTGAGTGATCATGTTAGATTTTGAAAATCGAACAATTTAAAGAGGTTTTCAAATTGAAAAATGTTAGCTATTCGGCAAGAAATATACAAAATCCATGTGAATTATCCTTGAGAGCATATCAAAATTACAAGGTACTGCTCTCTCCACGGCCGTGATATGGCAGAACCACGTATCTCCAATTTTGCCGTTTCGAGAAAAAGGCACTTAAAGTTTGAGTCACTACCTTTTTTGATTAATATTAAAATATGAATCAAGATCAAACTTAATATACAAGATACGATTATATTTTTCATCATATACCTTTTTACCCGAAATATGATAAAATTATTTTGAAGATATAACTGATTTTATAAAGTTACGTTGTTTTGCCATTTAAATCTGATCCTGACTTGAATATGGCAGAAAATAAATCAAGTTTTTATCATGTTCTGTATGTATTTGCATGATAAAACAGTTTATGTTATGTTTTGTATGCATATTTGTTGATTTAAAATTAAAATAAAACCAAATAGATAACCTCCTTCTAATTTCCACCATAATATAATGAATAACTTTATAATGGCAAATCAACGTATCTAGACATACGCTGTTTTGCCAAATTAAGAACGCCACAATCAGTAACATAACTTGAGATACGTTGTTTTGCCACAAAAATCGAGAGGAAAAACTCAAAAGAGTGCTGAGATACGTCCTACTATCTCCGAAACGTTATGAATTCATAAGCTGGGACTTTCAGAAATTAAAATAGCACCCTCGATATACTAAAAACTGCTTTTATCTCAAAATGTAAAAAAAATGAGTTACGTGGTTCTGCCATATCACGGCCGTCCAGCACAGCTAATAATGGGTTTATTTGTTATTTTGTGACAAAAGTACATAATTGTAAGAAATCCAGGCCCTAAAATATTTAGATTAGTTCTGAAATTAGGTGGTCAAATTTGGTTACATAATTTAATTTCTCATATTTTCGCAAACAAAAATGTTCATTTTAGATCAAAATACAGCATCTTTAGCCCATATTTTGAGATTTCATTATTGGTAGCACTATTTTTTTTAATTAACTTTATACATAATTTTATAAAATTTTAGTATTAGAATTTAGCATGTATAAAATGTATTTTTGATCTGCTTCACCTTATCCATGTTTCAAATGTCTAAATTATGGCTCATAGAATCTTCAAACCTGGAAACCTGTTTTTATAAATAATGCCACCGATTTGGTTAGTAATGATCATTATTTTAATTGTAATCAAACAGCCGTGTCAGGAAACCAGCAGAAATCCTTGCTTAGTGAACACTCCTAGATTAGACCTAGGAAGGACCAGGGGCCGTATTCATAAAACTCCCTTACACTTAAGTGCAACTTTTACACTTAAGTGTAAGTGAAACACTTAAGTGTTTCACTTAAGGCTGGGGTAGACCTTCAAATGGCATAAACCGTTTTTGTGCTCTAACTTTCGAACTAATTGCATAAACTATATAAAAGTATACATTTTTAGAAGCAGATTTTTACCCTGTTATGATGATGATATCAGTTTTTGGCCAAAAATGTCAATTTTGGCAAAAAATGCCAAAAACTGTATTTTTTGCCCCAAAATTTCTGGAAAGCCTAACTAAAATTTGCATTCATGAAATTTTGAACTTTTTAGCTTTTTGGACTTTAGAAACAAATGTCTAGGAACGGTTTTCTCAAATTTTTGATTTTTATCTTAGTTTTTGAAAAAATGCAAACAATTTAAGAGTTGCCTTTAAAATTATAAGAGTTAAGGGATTCCCTTAAATATTTGTTCATTTAAGTGCAACTCTAAGAGTTTGTCTTAAAATTCAGCAGATTTAAGGGAAACTCTTAAAAAAGTTGCACTTAAGTGTGCTTTATGAATACGGCCCCTGGAATTTAACTCAATTTAAAATTATGCCCGTGACTGATGATGCGTCTTACCAAAAAAAGGTAAACGTGCAATGTATCAATTTTTTTACTCGGCACTGTTGCACAGTTGGTGACCAAATGATTAATGGCACGTGACCCAAGATACGCCAATTAAGTGACACGGATTTATTTAGCTGTTATATAAACTACAATAATTGGCTTCAATAAGCCCGTCACATTCTCCTCATTTCAATTGATGCATCTCATTAACGATGATGTGCCTATTTCTCACAAACTAACCAATCAGACCAAAGTAGATTTTGAGGTCATTCTTAAATTCTCCATATGTATCTGGACTGACGTTGTTTAATTACATGGTACAAAAACCATATTGTAGAGTATAATAACTACACTTTTGAAAAACATACATTACTGTGATCATATCTATTGGCAATTATTTTGAATATTTTTTATTTGCTCATTGCATTTTTATTGGGACAAGCTGTAGTCCAATACACCAAATTGGATGTTTTTTTTTAGTTTATGTTTAGATAAATTTATGAATCCATTTCTACCTTTGATTTTCTTATACAGACATGTTTCCTGTTGCTGGGGCTACTCTTCCTGTATGATATATTCTTTGTTTTCATAACACCACTATTTACTAAGGTAAGTTCAAGTTATAGATTAAAAAGGGGACACCAGATTGCATATGCTAAAATTTTGATCTACACATGAAGCTCACATCCCGAGGAGGGTCGTCCTGTTGGCATGGTATACATATATGTGCCTGCCGTTTGGGGATGAGTTTTTAATTAAGCTTTTGATATAGCAATGGGATGCTTTATGTCACATATGAATGTGCCCAATATGCTTAAATTGGGTGTGTTTTGGGAAATTTACTAGATTGGGTGGGTGCCTTTTCATCAAAATTGGTATACTAATGAGGGTTTTTTTGGTTTTTTTTGGAGCCAGAAATAGTTATAGAGATGGCCAGTTTTTCAGCATCTGGTAGGCACATACATATGCAAAAAAGTTAATGACTCCACCCCTGACCACTACATAGTCTTTGATGTAAATTTAGGAAAAATGGCAGCTATTGTGCAAGTTTATGACTTTTCCCACATGATGGACTGAGATTTCCCACATGGTTAAGTTGTACCCTATTCACTTGAATGTGTAAATAGAAGAGGATCGTATTGTCTTCAATGTCTAATTACAGTTCTTCTAATTAAGTGTCTGTTGAAATTATCTCAAAGGAAAAGATGTACTTTTCAGTTATAGCGCCAAACATAACTGTATTATTCTCATACCACCAAGAGAATTTATGGTTATATTCAGGGGAAAAATAGTGACCTGATATATTTGTATCATATCTGAGTGCATCGAGACACATTATATCAGTTCCCTGAGTGCATCTGAACTTTGCATGTTAAATTCGTAGGGATTTGCAATATTATGATGAATGAAACAAAGCTAAGCAAGTTGTATAAAATTTATAAATTAATAGTCTAATAATTAAAATTGACTTATGGTGTGTTTAATTTGTTATTGAGTTCAGCATCAATATTGTATTCCCCTGGATGTGACACTTCGCAAACTGTAATCTCCCATACCATACCTCCGCTTCACCCGATAATGATAATTGAGTTTTCTTGTTTTCTTTGTGACAGGATGGGAAGAGTGTGATGGTAGAAGTAGCTACAGGTGGTGGAGGGGCAAAAGAACAGGTAAGCTGGCACGGCTGTTTGATGCGCTCATTTGTTAAGTGTGACAAAAAAGCACTGTTACTAGAAATTTGGGTCCTAAAGGTGTTTGAATTAGTTCTGGAATTAGGTGTTGGAACAGTCAGATTTGTTTGCATAATTTAATTTCATGTATTTTCTCAAAAAATGCTCATTTCAGATCAAAATGCAACATTTTCAACTTATATTTTGGTAGTGCGGATCATTATTTGAAATTGATTATATGCATAATGCATAAGTAAATATTTTGTATTTGAATTAAGCATGCATAAAATTTATTTTTGGTCTCCTTTACCTTATCCATGTGTCAAATGTCAAAATTAAGCCTCAAAGGTTTTAAAAACCCAGAAACTTAATTTATATGAAAAGCGCCACCAAAAATATACATTTGGTTAAAAATTAACGCTATTTCAATGGGATCAAACAGCCGTGGTGGAAATGAATGAATGAATGAAGTGGTTAATGAGTGAATGAATTATTGAATAAGTGAGTGAATGATTGAATTAATGAGTGAATAAATATATGAGTAAATGATTGAATGAGTGAATGAATGGAAGAGTGAATGAATGAAGGAAGAGTGAATGAATGAATGAATGGATTATTGAATGAATAATGATTCAGCCAGGGGGATGTTGATAGGTATGTTGCCCCATAAATGTCAACAGGAGCAGCACGGGCGTGTTAAAGCAGTAAATTTACTCTCCAGAACAAGGCTGTAGTAGTGTACCCGCAAATTATGGACCGTGCAAATTTTTTTAACCATAGAAATATGACTGGTAAAAATTGTCAAATAAGGGCTTTTAGACCTGAATTATTTTTTAAAATGAGAATATTTTGGAGTGGAAGAGGAGGCTTGAAAAGGGGGTCTTGGAGGCGTCACATACTTGTACCTTCCATGTCAGTTCGGCAAAACTCACAATTCGGATTCTTATCTGAATTTTGATACCCCGTATCAAAATTCTGATACGCGTATCTGAATTTGGATTAAAACAGCTGAAACGGGATATCCACTGAAATGAATATTCAGCTTCACCGCGTACCATAGCGGTATGTACAAAAGTCAATAATATTATCATCATTTGTCATCTAATTCTAACAAAGTTTTGGCCTAATTATTTTGCTTTCTGTGATAGGGACATGTTTCAAAGCTGTTCCGCTGGAATTGCACAGATGGAAATGACATTTTCACAGATACATTTATCGTAAATACAAGAAAGATTATCTACAAGTACTTGTCAGCTTGCGCTATCATTTTGTTACCTGCGCAACAACAGCCGTATCAGAATTCGGATACCCCTCCATATCATAATTTTGATACAGGTATCAGAATTTTGATACCTGGGTATCCAAATTCAGATACGTATCCAAATTGTGAGTTCTGCCGAACTGATGTATATCGTCAAGTCAGACTCTCGGGGCCTTGAGTCTGATAGGATGGACATAAAACCTGTATGTGTAAGAAATTGTTTTACGCTCGTCAAAGTTGGTGAAATGTAAAGAGATAATCTACCCTGCCGACTACCGAATACAGATACAGATACAGATATGAGTTCCTCAGAAAACCAGTTGCTGCCTTGCAATATCCATATCATTCTAATACCATAATATGATGTTCAATAAAGTATATATATATATATAAAGGCTTATCTGTTGTTGTAAGCAGAACTCTTGATTAGAGGGGCACTGGACAAGTTCAGCATCATCCCCAAATTTTTCCCCATGCTTTTTGAGATTTTTGCATCATTTGAAGTATTAGCAGTAATAATGAGAGTATGCAAAGTTTCAAAGTCAAATTCAAACCCTTTATATCAAAATGTTTAGATATTCTTTTATTTCTAATTATCGTTGTCGACAACGATAAATACTGCCCTCTATAGTTGAATTTTTAAAATTGGCCTTTTTGGGAGATCTAATGCAAACTTCAAACTTCTTTTGATTTATCTGCAATCTATGATGTGAACGGAATGTTTTATAAATGAATCTTTGTCTCTTTCTTTATATATAGCTTCAATAAATACGTTTGGAGAATAGCCTCATACCCAAGATAAAAAAACAAAATAAAATTGAGATTTTTGATTTTCTGAAGGTTTTGATCAAAATGTTCCCGATATTTATTAATTAAGTGTTATTGTCTAGCATGTGAAGTGTAAATCATCCTCAAATAAAATTTCGAAATTTTGTCCAATGCCCCTTTAAATATTGAATATGAAAATGGTTTTAATTTAGTTTTAATAGTAACTCTGAAACTCTTCCAGAATTGATATAATACTTTGACTGGACTTCTTTTGTAGTTCTTCACATTATTCACCATTTTTTTTTTGTTAATTTGTGTTCCTTTTCAGATCCCGGTGTTGTTAGTAGTCCCACGGCTGTCACATTCAGCTTACAGTGTGTGCAATATGTATTCAATGCTTGGATTTGGAGATATACTTGTCCCAGGTAAGGTTTTTATATAATTCCTTTAAAAAGACTATAATTAAACTTAATTTGAACAGAAATTGTTTTTCCTGACAAAATCAGCTGTATACAGATTAACATTGACAGCTCACTTGTCAGATTCCACTCGATTGGGGGCTGACTTGAGGTTAATGGGTGTGTGGTCAACCTGTACATGCTCCTGGATAACCACCTGAGTGGCATGGGTTTGGAAGGTAACCCTGTGTCAGACGAAAAATCAAGTGATCTTTTTATCATGTGACTATAATCATTGCAAAGAGAGTACCAATTGGTATTGAGAATAGAAAACAGAATCAGAAAACAGGAACTCTTGACATTTTGGTAATTTACATAGCATACCATACTTCATGTTTCTTATATGTTTTTTGCGGAAAATGATGTTGGCTATAAGTTTAAGAGGTGATGCTTGAAACCTAAAATTTGTATCAAAATGTGTAGATTTTCATTTTCTATGTGAGATAAATAGATATTAAATTTTGTCCTGAAGTGGATTTAGGCCCTTTTGAAATTAAGAATGTGAAATGTAGACAGGCCTGTATATAGAACTAAAATTTCAGTCCTAGTCAATGTTTATTAGTATCTTGTCTTTATTGACTAAGCCGTGATTCTAGGTTTTGTTCAGCTCATTTATAACTATTTGTAGTCATAATTCCCAAATCTTTATCCATCATTTGTTTCAGGTCTTTTAGTAGGCTACTGTCATACATTTGATTTCAAGGTTCGCAGTAGGAAAATTTACTTCATTACATCTGTTTTAGGTAAGTCTTTTGATATGTTCCACTCTGTTTCAATCTCATTTGTAACCTTACTGCAATATTATATCCATCTAGCAGTCAAGTTAGCTCAATCGGTAAGGCGATCGCTTGCGGTGCGGAAGGTCCAAAGTTTGAATCCCGCTGGTGCCAAAAAGTTGAGTGTGATTGAAATTCCCTTGGACAAGGAACTAACTGCTACTTGTCTCGTGGAAACTCATACGAAACTCGGGGAGCTGATCCGGGCAGCGATGGTGTGTATGTGGGCTGATCAAGGTTCAGCGCCCGTAGAGGCGCAGAACCTGAAATGCCACAGAACCTGAAATGATGCTTGGTTTGAAATTGAGCTTACTTGGGCCACAGTGGTCAGCGAACACCTGTAAAGTGTGCAGAGGCCGAGTGGAATTACAAATCTGGGAGGCATAGCGCACTATAAATCCCCAGTATTTATTTGTGTGTATGTGTGTGTATGAGAGATACCCGGAACAATGGAAAGGGGGCCACTTCAAAACTCAACCGACAGTGTACAGAACAATAGCAACTGGCCAAAATCGCTGGTTCTGGGCGGTCAACCGCCAATTGAGTTTTAAAGTGATCCCTAAGGCCGAAACTATAGTCGGCCTCCAAACAAAATTTTGCCATCGAATTTAAAGTATGAACGGGTAACAAACATTTGGTCCAATGTATATGGCAATTCAATAATAGCGCGAAATTTTATTTGGTCTCAACTCGGTGTTGAAGTTATTTTGTTTGGAGTCGCTCGTCATTTTGACGTCGCGACCAAATGTAGCGAAACTTTTGTTCCGAGGCTGACTATGTTTTCGCCCTAACTCACACATGATCAAACTGTTTTATTTTCTTGATGAGAAAGTAATTAGCTCTCACATGTTTCCCGACTATTCTGTTTTTCCCAGGATTGTTCCATTTTCTCTTTGTCTAAAAGCTGAAAGTCAGGATTGTCCCAATTTGCAAAGATAAGATAAACGTGTGCAAACCCCACCAAAATATCATTGGTTTAAGAAAGAAGTTTATAGTATAGGGAATATATGTGATGACTCACCCCAAAAAAATAGGCGGCAAAAAATAACGAAAATAATAAGAATTTCCAGCAGATTTTCTATTGTAAAATTTGATCAACTTGATCAATTTCAACAAGTAAGGTGTCATTTTAAAGCTTAGAAAATGCTCTAACAGATGAAATGATAAAATCAAAATTGATTTCATCTTCGAAGTCCCCCCCTTTTGGGATAAGCCATCACATATATGAGTCTGAGATGAGAAATGGGGCTGGGCCAGGTGATATCACTGGTACATGGTCATTCAATTCAAATCTTATGAAATAAGTGACCTAGGAATAGTCAGATGACTCACAATTGTGTCTTGTATGTGCTAAAATCCTTGTTAACACCACAACTCATGGACCCTGATTTAGAGCAGCAAATACATTGTGTACACGCATTGCTAAATTGTCTTGATATTTGTGTTTGCAGTGTTGGTATACAAATATTAACTGCTTATGAGTGTGATGGTAAAAATATACCATCCCTCATTGAAAGATTGATTGTCCATTTCACTATAAGCAGTTAATATTTGTTTTATATAACTCATCTATAGATTCTAGTCATTTGATAACACATTTAAACTATTGTACTTACCCATTATCCATGTTGCAGAAAGCAATATGTCCCTACTGTACACTGTAGTTTTCAATCCAGTACGATAAGAGTCGATATACTATCAAACGGGTGATAGTAAAGACTATCAAACGGATGATAGTGATAGTAAAAATGACAAATGGTAACGTGTTACAATCTTACCAATCAAATGACTAGAATCTATGGGTGAGTTATATAATGTATTCTAGCATCAATGGAAAATAATTTAATTGGTTGTACTTCGGGAATAGTGTGTGCAGCCTAAATCATGACATGGTCATAAAGTTGAGCTTACATCCCGTCTGTTATCTTTTATTTCCACAGCATATGGTGTTGGTCTAGTCATCACCTTTGTAGCTCTAGCACTGATGCAAACTGGCCAACCAGCACTCTTGTACTTAGTCCCCTGTACAGTTCTAACAGCTCTTATGATTGGTGCAATAAGAAAAGAGGTGTCCCATCTCTGGCATGGGCAGTTGAAAAGCGACCATCATGTTTTGTGACTGTCAAAGAAGAGAAACGGAAGAAAGAAAACTGACGGAAGAAAGAAGACTCTGAAGGTCCAGTGATGTGATACGGTGTGGACGGACACAAAGATAGTTAATTATGCAGTTGCACACAGGAAGTCGTCCGCTGAGAGGAAGTCTTATTGTATTGCAGATCAAGTCAGTGTATACCACATCAGAGAATGGCTCTCTTGGACCACTGAATTTTCTCAGTAATATATTTTATGAAGCAAAATATTAATTATTTTTATCTGAGCATTTTAGGCAAGGTGTCACTAGACTTCCTCACTGAAGTGAGAACTTCTCACTGACTTAACACTGTTATATAATGATTACTGCACGATATAAGTCAAATATTTTTACATCCAAATATTGAACTCTAATTTCTTATCAAATAAAAATCTACAGAAATTTCAAATAGTCTCCAAGATAATGCAAAATTTGATTACAATTTTTTGTGGGTATTTCTAGTGAGAACTTCTCATGGAGGTCTGAAAGTCTACTGATGTCAGGCCTTACTCTATTTTTAAAGCTAGTTTAAGGTTTCTGATGCCTTGTTGTTCAAGGAGCATGGTTCAGTTGTTTAAAACTTTCAAAAACTTTGTGGGATTTTGGTACAAAAATATTTCCCATTAATTTCTCCTAGTCCCTATGAAATTTAACAGGTGAAACATGTTTAGTTTTGGAAATACAAGTGAAACTGTGTCTGTTTATAGTAAACATTATTAGAGTTACACAGCAAAATATAGGCATGTCTGAAATGCTAAATTGTTTATAAAATCAAAATGGTTTGACCAATTTAACTGGAATTTGAAGTAGGATCCTCATTGGTGAATGTTTCATTTGAAATTGAAAGCTGAATTTTGAAAAACTCATTTACAAGCAGTGCTTGTAAATAATATGACCTTATGACTTGATAGTTTCACTGTATTACAGTTCACATCTAAATTAGTGAAAGGCTGCTTGGACCACTAAATTTTGCTCATGTAACATTTTACTTAAAGCAAATATTTGGTTTTTTTTATCTGAACATGTTTCATTTGAAATTTGAAAAACTAAACCTCTCTTTTAAGCCTCAGTGAAAAGTGTTATTGTAATTCTAAAAACCTTGTCACTTTATAATTTCACTACATTGCAGTTCACATCAGTATAATAAGCTAAATTAGCGAAAGGCTGTTTGGGCCACTAAATTTTGATCATGTGACACATAAAGCAAATATTTGTTATTTTTATCTGGACATGTTTCATTTGAAATTTGAAAAACTAAACCTCTCTTTTAAGCCTCAGACCAGTGAAAAGTGTTTTTGTAATTCTAAAAACCTTGTGACTTTATAGTTTCACTTTATTACAGTTCACATCAGTGTATGCTAAATTAGCAAAAGGCTGTTTGGGCCACTAAATTTTGCTCATGTAACATACTATATAAAGCAAAATATTTGTTATTTTTATCTGAACATTTTACTACCTAGCTAGTTAAAGGATCAATGCCTCCCTGTTCTGTGATATTGGACCACAATAGTCTTGTTTCTGTAGATGCACATTGAAATTTAATTTTGGTTCTAGTTTTTTATACCTAATATCTCATGTTGGTTGTTCTCCATTTGTTTCCTAAAGCCTCGGGCCTGGATAAAGCATTTTTGTAATTCTATGACCATTTTTGATTACATTGAAACAGGATTTAATTGTACTTGTTCATGGCATGTATGTGCTTCAGGTAACTGTCGATATTCTTGGTTTTTGACAGAAAGTTAGCTATTAAAAAAACTATATTTATATTTAACATTGTACCCACCTATCTAAATGATCATGAGAATAACCTTGTTTGTATTACTTGTTGAACACAAATTGAGTTGAATTTGGTATCATGTTATATTATGTGTATATTTGATTTCATAGATCAGACCAGTTTGAAATTCATGATACCTACAAATTGATTTCAAGATGACTAGGATGTCCAGAGGTAGGATGAATTTACTCTAATGTTAACTAGACTTTTTTGGGGGGTGTATAATGATATTGTACCTCATCTATAAATTCCTGTCATATCGATTGGTTAGTGGAGGCTTGGGTTTAACTGTCCTTTATAAGTTACCTGTGACCAGTGCCTGCTTGACAGGTTTTGCGATGTGTGCTCTGCGACTACTCGGCCAATGTTCACATGCGCGAAAATAAGAACGTGGGAAATAGTCCAAAAATGGTTGTGCGCAAAAATTACTGAGCGCGAAAATATTAGCGTTTACAGTAGTTCTTTCAAGCAATTGGCTGATGGTATATTTGGTATTTAAAATAAATATTGACTGCTGATTTTTGGGGTATGGTTAAAATTATATTCCAAACCATGACGATGTTTTGAGATCGCATCAGGGAAGTAATTTTAACTATATGCCCCTTCAAGCAGTCAGTGCTGTATATTATTACCAGCATTATATTTGATGATAAAATTGTATCAATAACCAGTCTTTTGTTAATATTTTACTGCAGGTTCAAATAGAACTTATCTTTTGCTTTATATTGACATTGTTTCAAGTTCTTATGACATCCAAAAATGGAGTTGCAATTCTTCAAAGTGTGGCATGTCAAAATAAGTGAAACGCATTAAAATTGTCATTTTTCCTCATTTCTAATTCAAATTCATCTTGAAAAAGTTAGTTTCCAGATATTTTGGAATTGAAATAAAAGCTGATATTTTGCAAGGAAACATTTGAAAACTGGAAAAATCTGGATTTCATCAGAATACAACCTTTACATTTATTTTGTCCTGCAACTCAAAACAAACAAACAATCTTCACTTTACAGAGTTTGGTGGTGAACAGTCACACATAATGAATATTTTGCCTCAAGTATACCATGCACTTGTCATTTGGAAAGATGATTTTGTTAAGGCTTGGCGTCCAAAGACATTCGTTCAGCCGAGTGATATTCGCTCTTGATATTCGCTCTGACAAATTTGCTAAACCGAAGAGCGAATGTCGCTCTCATTGCGCAAACATCGTTTCAATCGATTAAAGCTAATGTTCGCGTATGTTGTATGGTTATTAAATAAACAAACATAAGAATATTCGGAGTGATCTTTGCTCCAATTCAAACTGAAGTGTAGCAAATGTTGTGAAATTTGTTAAGCGAATGTCGCTTCCCATTAGAGCGAAAGTTTTCTTGGTAGGGTGAGTGAATTCACTCACCCGGCCGAGCGAATGTCTTTGGACGCTAAACCTAAGTGCAACTCCTTTGTTAGTCTGTCAAGAAGGCCCACGGGCAGTGTGGTCGAAGACCAAATTGAGGCAGCTGACGCTCTTGCCTCGCCTCGCTGCTCTTGGTCCTACATCACGGACTAACCTTTGTATATTATAAAGTATTTATTGTTATGTAAATGTTGTAAATATTTTTTTAAACAAGAGATTGAAAGTCAAGACTTTCACCATTTGAACATATTTGTGTTGTATGTTTGTTAATTATGATGATATTTGAATACC
>JXSR01S044496.1:4728-22998 GCA_000969725.1 Ophiothrix spiculata | reverse complement strand
TAATTGACGACAGTATTAGAGGCCTAAACCGGACCGGCCGCTGAATGGTGAATACACGTCGTCGTTGCTAGGAAACAATAACAAGTGTCTTCGGACATAAAACGAAAGCGGAAAACCCCGATAATTACCGACGGAGGATTCGTTCACCTACATGCGATCAAATGCATTTGCCAAGGACAAGCATTATCAAATGTAATTGTCAAATTAACTACTGATTTTCAGGTTTTTGTTTAAGTATTACATGATTTTCCATGTTCTGTGTTACACTTCCAGTTTCCGTAATTTTTGTCCTTTTTCCTTATCGCGGAAAATAGAGGCCTTACGCTGAACTTTCTGCTTTAATTTTTGGGCAGAGAGCTTTATTAAATGCTACACAAAGTATGCAATGTGATCTCCCCATACCTAACCACTTCATGATATTAACTTGCAAACTCAACCATTACCATAACAAGCCCAACCATTTGCTTGTTTGTTGTTGATCACTTCAAGCTAATTAAACTCAAATTAAAATGGCCTCCGTACATAAGCAACTTTCCTGCAGTATTTAAGAAACTATTTTCATATCTTTTTGTTTTGAGAACACACTCTGCCTTCTGGCTCTACCATTATCATTAATTCCTAGTGTTATCCCCGGGCTGTGTCTGTCGTTAGTTTTGCTAAATGAATATATGAAAGATTCTGATGTAATTAATGAAAGATGCTAACAAATTTAAAAGATATATTAACCATGTTTTTTCTTTATCAAAATATTAATTGAAGTAATATTATTAAAGAATTATACTTTTCAAATGTCATTAAAATTACTAGATGCTTTTAGAAATCTTTTAGTAAAAGCACTGATCAAGATAAAAGAGTAATAATTTCTTAAGGAAACAATTAAGGCAAGAGTGTTTTCTGTTCTAAGTTTGGCAAGGACGCAGTTCCCGACCAGGATCGATTCGTTCAATTCAACAACTGGTCTTCATACAACCTCTTGAATTAATAAATATCCTGATTTCCTACAAAAAAAGACAAATCAACATTTTCAGTGGCAGTGATAGAGACATTATAAAAGCATTTTAATCATGTTTGAAATAACTCAATGGTAAGGCCTTGTACATTCATAAGTTGTATCACTGAATCAAAAGAGTTGGATACAGTATATGTACTGATAAAATCGTCATTTTCAGTGTCACATGTCCTATTATTCTTAGGTTTTCATCACTCCATATTTAAATAAGATTATTCTAACTGAATTCCTAACAAAAGTTTAGAAAAAACCTTACAGAAAACCCTACTTTCCTTAGCAATATTTGCATTAAACTTTCCCGTCAGCTTTGAATGTTATAAATGATTTTAAAAAAATCCACCAATAAAAAACCAATATCTCGTTGGCTTTTAAAATTAAAGTGTTTCTAGAAAATTGTATAGGTGTTTGAAAATATGCATAAATTTAGGAGCTAAAAATTCATTTTTCTTGATAATAAAACACTTTCTGGCAAAAAGCCCACGAGAGAATTTAGCTATTGTGATCCTTCACCAGCCCCTAAAATTTGAATGTCATAGCACATTCCCTCTTGACATGAAAATTCAAAAACTCTGATTTTTAGGGAATTTTCAAAAAATAAAGAAAAACATAAGAAATTAGCCGAAAATTATAAAACTCATTAAATGTTACCATTAAAGGGTTTTCTTTAAAATGAAATAGTTTTTGTTTCCCTTTCCCAAAAACTATTCACTTTATACCTAATTTTCTGACATGTGTAAATAGCCGTTCAAGCTACCTTAAAGGGAACACTGTTCCAATCAGGTTTTCTAGTATGTCCTCATTACACTGCAATAAACACAAGCCCTGTGGATATTTCAATCACATTGCACCTCCTTTATCATTTACAAAGGAAAAGCAAAGCTCTCTTCCACTCTCACAAGAAACATTGGTCTGAATATGTGCATACTTCTTGTAACATATTGTATTTGGCACACATACTGGGCAAATAATATATTTTAATATTTTGGAACTTTTTGGGATCACACACAAAAAAATCCAAAATCATTGTAAAGTTGGCCATATCAGATTGCCCATTGCTTGATCATGTCTTTTCAGACGTAGACAGTAAAATAAAATATTGTTTTTCATATAGGCAAGAAATATTGATTAAAATTTTATGAAATATTTTCTAAATTAAATGACACTTGTAAGGATTCTAAAGAGTCGTAACGATTTGTATCAAACTCACCACTTTTGAGAAAAAATGCAATCAAACTTTTGGAAATGTTTTTGTTCCATGAACTCAGGAACAAAAAGGGAAATCCATTTCTTGAAGTAGATGCTAATCACGTCAATAATATACAGTGTGTCCCAGAATGAAGTTATCAAAATTTCAACGCTACATAATTCAAAAACCAAATTACTCCAGACAATGAAACTTAATGACAATCATGTCTAATGTCTCCACTTAGTTTGGTGCAAAAATGGAGAAAATCCATTCATTATTTTTCTAGATGTGAGCGTTTGAAGCTCCAGAGGTGTTTGGACACTTTTCCCAGTTTGGAGAGGTTATAAAATCCAGTGGTAATTTTCACCGAAGTATGCGAGCAAGGATGTCATCTTTTACCAACATTTCTGTTTTGTTTCACATGTTGCTTCTTCTTGATGACGCCTTGGAGTCTTAGTAAAGGTTCAGCTGAATGTTAACTCGGTTTCTACCTTGGCGTCCGCATGCTTCTTTTTTGCAGTTCCTTCTGCCATCCGATACCATAAGCTTTATATTTTCGGACATTTTTAAGATGGGCTACTCGTGCGATGAGGATATCTGGCTCCTGGAAATGTTAAATAATAAATCTTTCGATTGTTTCAATGATAACTGCACTTTGCAGATATTGGTTAATCATGATACTCTTTTCTCCATTAAAAAATGAGGTGTTATGTTTGCTTTGAATTACTATATTCCTACATCCACTGCTACTAGGGTACCAGCCCTTTAGTGTGCTTTCAAAGGGCCCGTTTAATGATTTTCCTAAACGATTATTTAATAATATGTATTAAATGATTTTTACATATGAAAAGGAACCAGATTTAGGTTAAAACAATCTTGAAAACAAAAACACTTATAATTGAACAAATATTGTCATGATTATATCTGTAAAGATGGCGTTCTTCGTTGCCATGGAATGTTTACAACTTACCCAAACTGGGAAAAGTGTCCAATCTTCTGTGGCGCTTCAAACGTTCACTACTAGAAAACTAATGCATGTTTTTTCTTTATTTTTGCACCACAGCAAGTCAAGACATCAGGCATGATTGTCACCAAGTTTCATTGTCTAGATAAATTTGGTTTTTGAATTATGTAGCGTTGAAATCTTGATAACTTCATTCTGGGACACACTGTAGTTTTGGACCAAAACATATTATAGCATTGATTTTAATGAGAAAATTATTTAGTATTTGATGCCCTCAATTCACTTTGTGCTGTGCTACATCATTTTATGAGCTAATACGTAAAGATCACAGCAATAAGTCAAAACCACAACATGATACAACTCTACAATGTGCAATATATATATACAAGAAAAATAAGAAGCATCACTGATTTCAGTTCTGTTTGAAAACATTACCAGATGATAGTTTATGTTAGACTGAACTTTGTTGAAGAGATTTTAGTTAATGTAAGAAAAAAGCTTTGTGCAATACAAGAAAAATTAGAAACATTGCTGATTTCAGGTCTGTTTGAAAATATTACCAGATGATAGTGTATGTTATAGACTGAACTTTGTTGAAGAGATTTTAGTTAATGTAAGAAAAAAACTTTGTCAATAGCAGATTGATAGTTGTACAGAAGTGGTGGTGCAAGACAAGAATGGTCACAAGTGCCTAAAAGCGCACAAATAGGGTCAAACTATACTTCTTATGGGCTACCAAATATTTTGTGCAACAAGTCTTTGTTATCTTGTAATCTGATATATAATTCCAATGTATTTCCTAATAATACCGGAGGCTTCGTGATAGAAAATCAATACACCACATGTGAGGAGTATTTGGTGAAAATGTTTGGTGATTTACAGCACTAAGTATTTGTTATTGATTAGAAGATTCATCAGAGTTATATGTTAGATTATAAGATAACAAAGACTTGTTGCACAAAATATTTGGTAGATCTAAAAGAACTATAATTTGACCCATATCGCAGTTATTTCTGTTTCACACAACAACTATTTTCTCACCTTAGATGGCTTTCAGATTATTACAAAGATAAAAAAAAATAAAATCATGGGTGACAGAAGGTAATTTCATATCTTATATTATGGCTACACTTTATAAATGCATAGGCCAACCCTGGCTCAATCAAGTAGACCCAATCACCAGGCTATACTACAGCACCTCTATGCAATATCTACCCTACAATACCTTATTAACCCTAACAGATCAAAATATCTCTTAAGAAAATCAAGAAAATGCGCTAAGTCAAGATACGTCACAGACAGGGATTATATGCAATGACCAAATTGCTGCCTGGGATGTGACTCAGTGGTGGCTTGCTATGGGTATCACTTGCTTGGGAAACTGAAGGTTCCCAGTTTGAATCCTGGTGAAAACACACGTTTTTCACATTGCCTTTTCGAGGAAATAAATGGAAAAAGTAAAGAATACGGATGGGCTTAAGGGACTGCTTCAAAACTCAACTAGCGGCTGACCGCCGGCGCCCAGAAGTAGCAGTTCTGGGTGGTTTTCATCATATAGAACAACTGTGATACAAGTAGAAACAAACAACCCAGTGGTTGAGTTTTATCCTGCACCATAACCACATATTACCTAGCACACTATAAATATATGGTAGATCAAGCATTTTGTGAAACTGTACCAGCTTTGAGGAACAGGCTCCACATATCAAACATATAGGCCTTTTCTATCGCTGAAGTCTTATTACTACATGTATCTTTCATTTTTTACTTGACAAGAACTGCAATCTTTGATAAGTGGTGGAGCAAAATTCATGTGCTTGGGCAATTGCTTTATACTTACAATTACTAGGAATTAGCACTGAAGTTAAATAAGTGATACGTAGTAAAAGAAGGTGCTGGCAGGTAAGGACAATTTGAATTTTAGTCAAAAGCTGATTTCATCAAATTAATGCAAATAAAATGAATGATATAGGATGAGAGATTTATGATGGGGCAAGAAAATGGCAAAGTTTCCTGAACAGATGAGAGCAGGCACTGTCTTTTGAGGCATAGTTAGAGTGATTACTCACCATCACTCTCCTTAAATGAAGCTGAGGAGAGCTATTTATCACTCACCCATCATTGACATAAACAATTGCAAGGCAAAATATGAATGATACAATTCCTTGCATATTATGTCAAATCACTCTCCCACAGCTCACCTAAAAATCTGGAGGAGAGTGATTTACAGCTCGCCTGGCATTTTTCAAAAGACAGTCCCTGATGAGAGTGTAGTTTAAGCCATACCAAGTGAGCAAGATACCATCCACCATGCAGAGATGCAAGTAGGGCTGAGAATAACAGCTGCCATGCAGAATGGGGCAAAGGGATGGGGAGAAGAAGGAGGGCGGAGGGGAAGAATTTGACAAAAATGTTCTTGCACCTGCAAAAACGTTTTTTCAAGAAATTTTAGATGACGTAGTCAGATTGTATAACCTTCCAAAAAGTTGGTGCAGCCTCATGGTTTTTCATAATTCTGTATACTTTCCTCTTGTGTCATTATAAAAAGGCACACAATTCTTTGAATTTTTGTCCAAGAGTTGTAGAAAGAACTTGTGGATTTTTAAGATACTTCTGAGATGTATTTATAAAGTAAAGAGTGAAAATTGTCATGGGCAGGGGGCACAGGGATGGTTAAGAATAATGGATGAAGAATGTTGACTAATTCCCCCCCCCCCTTTTTTTTTCCTTCTATTTTTTAAGAGGCTTTCTTTGGAATGTCTTCAATAAAGAGCTTAGAAGACTCCAACCTAAATGCTTAGACACAGCTTCAAACTAGAAAATCTGTTAACCAAGGAGAAATGACAGACCACATTGACCTGTTTAAAACAAAAGTGCCAATAAAATAAACCAGATAGAACCACCAGTTAGGTCAAATCATAATTTTCATGGGCTAAAACATTTGGTGAAACAAATCTCTGAAATGTATTTTCTAATTTGCCTTCAAACATTTGGTGACTAATTTACATTGAAAATAAACTAACAGATACTTCTTGCACCAAATATTTTGGCAGCCCATAAGTTTCAAAGCTCTCTTTTCAACATTCCACATTTTAATGTCTGGAACATAGGGTGACCTGGGGCAACTTAGAACATGTTGTAAATCGAAACAGACATTCAGTTGCTCTTATAGTTTTTAGTAAGGGGCCGCTTCAAAACTCAACCGGCGGCTGACCACCCAGAACCAGCGGTTCTGGACGATTGCCATTGTTCAGAACAATAGCAACCTGCTGGAATCTGCGGTTCCTCGTGGTCAACCGCCGGTTGAGTTTTGAAGCGGCCCCTTACTAAAAACTATAAGGTCCGTATGCACAAAAGAGGTTTAAGAGTTAGACCAGGTTTAAAGTTAGACCTGGTTTAAGTCAAATTTTGTATTACAGCTAAATATGTTTGCTTCAACCAATATTGTCATATTTTGTGTTGTCTGTAAAAGTTTTGGTTGAATCTTCCATATTTTAAAGCTTTTGCATTTCAAAAATGCTTCGAAAGGTACTTTTATGGCAGTAGTAATTTTGACTTAGACCCGGTCTAACTTTAAACCCGGTCTAAGTCTTAAACCTCTTTTGTGCATACGGGCCTTGGAGTTTTGAAGTGATCCCTAATGGGTAGCCCATCATAGTAAGTTAAAATGGTTATTGGTAATGGCTATGTGAATTCCCTTGAACCTTTTTTGAGATGGTTCAACTAACTACACATTCCAAAAGCCCCAATCCACCCTACCACAGATGCATGATGCCATTATGGTCATGGCTTTCATTCTCAGGATTGTCAATTCGCAAGGTGCGCAAAAAAAAAAGAAACTAGAATACGCGGTTCTCGGGCCGCGCGGTTCTCGACACAGAGTGTCGATCACGATGCCTCCGCCTTCCACCTTTGTAATTGGCCTTAGTTGAGAATTTGACCTTTCTTTTGACCTTTGACCCAAACTTTCTTTTGACCTTTGACCCCAAGTTTAAGGTCGGACGATGGGGTCTCCATTGACACTTTTGATCGCTGGTCCGAGGCGAACATTTTGAGACCTTAACCTATGAAATCGGACAAAGTTGAAAATTTGACCTTTCTTTTGACCTTTGACCTCCAGGGAAAGGTCGGACGATGGGGTCACCATTGACACTTTTGATCGCTGGTCAAAGAAGAACATTTTGAAACCTTAACCTTCGAAATCCAACAAAGTTGAATATTTGACCTTTCTTTTGACCTTTGACCCCTAGGGAATGGTCGGACGATGGGGTCACCATTGACACTTTTGATCGCTGGTCCATGACGAACAATTTGACACCTTAACCTTTGAAATCGGACAAAGTTGAAAAATAAGCAACATTTTATGCATAAATTATGCAAATTAGATACTTAATTAGCATATTTTGCGCTCAAATTGCAGCTGGCATAAGCGCAGCTCTATCCGCACCTACCCATTAAATTGCATGAATGTAGGGTGCACGGTTTGTAAAATATCACATTTAAAGCATTTTACGCATAAATTAAGCTACATTTTATGCATACATTATGCAAATTAGGTACTTAATTAGCATATTTTGCGCTCAAATTGCACCTGGCACAAGCGCAGCTCAATCTCCACCTACCCACCAAATTTCATGAATGTAAGGTGGACAGTTTGTAAAATATGCCATTTAAACCATTTTATCCATAAATTATGCAAATTAGGTAGTTAATTAGCATATTTTGCGCTTAAATTGTCGATGGATTGAGTTTGGCTCTAGGTCTACCCAGGCATCAAATATCATTAACGTAGGGCATGCGGTTTCGGAGATATGCATAAAATAAAATTCTGCTCCGTTAAGGAGATATTGCCCTTTGTATCTACGAAATTATAAAGGATTACATGCAAGAGCGCCATCTTAAAACGCGTTGTATTCGTTAATTAAATGGCCGATCGGGCCAATTTTCGCATATGTTATGCGCCCATTAAAATAAGGTGGGGTTAAAATTTTGAAGGGGTGGAATTTTAGCAAATGCTCCTTGTCCAATTATTTCTAAGTCCCTAAAATCACAAAAAAACACATATTTTCTGCTTAAAAACCGACTAAAGTTGCATATTTTGCGCCGAAACTTTCAGAGAAAATTACTAGCAACCCTTACCACCAGTCCACCGACTTGCATTGTTCCACGCCTCACCAGTTCTGAGAAACGAGCCCGGACGGACGGACGGACGGACGGACGGACAACCAGAAAACATAATGCCTCTCGCGGAGGCATAAAAAGCTGGCAGCTCTCATTCCCAAGATAGCCATTCCCAAGATGTGTGAAAAAACCATTTAATAAAGAGAGAAAGGGGAACGAGGAAGAAATAGTGCTGACGGCCAGTCGTGCTTGCAGAGAAACCCCTCCTACCTTCAATTTATACAAATCGTCAGGTTTGTAATCATTAGGTGAACAGCCGCACCAATCGACAACCGCATAAGTCAGACACTGACAGCCAATCTTACGATTCCAGTTTGTTTTGCGTAAGTTGTTATTCACAAATGTCTCGCACATTTCGCTATTCTCCAGCGCTGTATGAAAGTAAGACTGTATACAAGCAAAAACACAAATGGTTATTATTAACGATACTTGACAGCACCCCTTACCTTTACTTTATAAAAGTCTTCGGTTTTAAAATCGTTAGGCGAGCACCCACACCAGTCTACTATATGCTTGTATTGGCACTGACAACCAAGTTTTCGTCGCCAGTTTGTGATACGCAGATTGTTGTCTACAAAGGTTTCACAAAGATCACTATTTTCAAGAACTGTGTGGAAAAAGGACTGCATGAACGAATGAGGTGAAAGAAAAGAAAAGAAGGGTTGTTAGATAGCGATGTTAATAAAGCAGTTGTTAGCATTAATAGGTTTGATCATTTTTATAGCAACACAAGAATCAGAAACATGAAATTTGTCAGCCCATGCCCCTCAACTTTTGTGAATATGCAAGTCAATTATGTTTAGATTTTGTGATTTGAAGCTTTAAAATGATTTTTGCACATCAAGATAGTAGTAGCCAAAGTCATTTGACACAGGTGTTACCAGATTGGGAGAAGGTTAAAGGGGGCAGGAGCTCCTCCCTACCTGGTCAAACCTGGACTCCTCTTCTCCCACCAAATAAATTCAGAAAATAACTGATTCAATGTAATGGCCAGATCAATATATAAATACGCCTTGTTACACAATTGTCATTTGGTGACTTCAATTTAAAATGCTTGACTGTTGTTCAAATTATACTCTTTGATGTAATTAGGAGTATCAAATCAATTGAGCGCATCCACAGTGTCTAATAGTTTTTTCAGAGTCCATCGTTTGCGTTGTTCATCGCCTATCGACACACAGTCTTTACACCTGCAATGCATAAAGGATGCTACATGTAAAAGACTGCGCGTCGATGGACGTCGTGCAATACATATAAACAGTCTCTAAATCGAAATCAAGGTTAATAAAATATCCCAATTGCCATTCCCCCCCGATATATCATTAAGAAGCTACAATTTCATAGGATTTCAAAAATTTAGTCATATCATAACCAGAGCATGACATATTAAAAACCTACACCTTTCTGCAACATAAAGGGTGCTCATCTAATGCAAGATAAGAGAAAGAAAAGTGTGATAGGAAGGTATTTTGTGCAAATTCAGACAGGGGCAAGTGTACTACTTTCAAAGAAAGGGGAATATTGTTACATCTGTCTAAAACAAACATTTGATTTAGCTAAGGAAAGATAAAGGTAAAAGGGGTGGTCATAACATACAGGTCAGGGTGCCTATCTCACTTCCTCCATAAAATTATGTGAGGATGCTGCAAAGGTCCATTCACTACAAGTCTGATATATTCCCAGCAACAAGAATGCTACAATTATTTGACAACTAGATAATAGGACATTATACTTTGATCAACACTTATAGGCAGGCCTGTTCACTTCGTGAATCGATAAGAAACGTGTGTGTGTGTGTAGCTGAACACTGGACACCTGCAGGAGACAAAGAGTGTGTTATACATGAGACTCGAACATCAGTATCTATGGTGCGCGCATGACTAGAATTACCTTTGCTCATGGATGAAGAAAAACCTCAGGATCACCGCCTATTTAGTGATGATCAGAGTCTAGAAAGGTTGGTTTACCTACATGTAACTACTGACTAGGGTTCAAGAGTTTAGGAGACGCTTCAAAACTCAACCGGCAGCTGACCGCTACGAACCGGGTTGCCATTGTTCCGGGTTGCCATTGTTCAGAACCATAGTTCCGGGCAGTCAACCGTCAGTTGAGTTTTGAAAGTGCTCCCTTATGTCAAAACAAAAAATGAAAATGCAACATTATTTGTTAGCTAAAGTAATATGATGTGATAAAAAGATGAAACCATCCCTGTTCCAAAGTTATCATAAATACAATTTGCAGTTATATCAAAAACGGTCTGTTACAATCAAACACATCTTCACTGCATGTAGAACTGGTGTGAAGCATGCAATGACTCCATCTTGGAAATTATAGTTATAAAGTTATTAAACACTGACAAATGAATCATGAATGTTGATGCAACCATTTGACATGAAAAAAGATCATCCTGAAAGATAATGTAAATAAATGCAGAAAAATAATGAAAAAAGTGTTAATTCTTATTTTGTTGTAAAATTTGAGTCCAGTTGCTTACAATAATGTAACTAAATCATGGATATGTAGATCTATGAGCCTGGATTTCAAAATTCAATTCCGTTAAGAGCATGTGTCCAAAAATGGCTAGGATCTGAAAACCGCTATTTTCAGTTTAAGTACTTCAATGAAAGCATTTTAAAGAATTCCAAACCATTCCTAGATGCACTCTAGACATTGAGGTTATGGTAGACACTTAATTATATCATTTGTAATTCTAATTCTATCATAATTTCAAAGCACTTGTTGCATACCAGCGCTGTGCTGTCCATTGTAATTTATTATCATTATTTAGGCCTTTTACTTTGATAGATGCAATGATTTCAGTGAAGTACGAGGTAATGCTTTGATGTATTTATGAACCTTAGATGGATACATCTTGGACCCTTTTTGGAACGAAATGGGAAACATTGTATGGGTATATACATTTCTGTGGTGATGCAAAGTGCAGGGTTTGGTGAAAATAAGGAAACTTGCAGTGCAGAAATCAGTGCCGGGGTAAGAGAGTGAAGAACTTGCTATGATTTTTACTAAAGATTTTTGTAAGAAAATAGTCACACCACCAAACCTACTTTTAATTCAAACAGTCACATATTATAAACAGAGATCAAACCCATCTCTCAATAAACATGTTGTTTTTCAACAATTCTTTTTTTTAAATGGTCACTCAGTATTCTTCACTATCGTCACAGATTACACAGTGAAATTCCTACAACCCAGAAACATGCCTGTACCATATTACACAGTTATCAAGGTGGTTGTACAAACATAAGAGTAACAGTTTTGAATATATGTACCTGCAAATACAAAGGCACCAGCAGAGGCGCATTTGCAAATGCAGGTAAAAATTTCACCAGGAACCCGATGAACAATAAGGCATGTAAGTTATTCATATATCATTGTAGATACAGTATGTGTAACCGGTCATAATAATCTGAATGTGTAGCACATATTTCATTCGAATCTTTTCACATCACAATGTAAACAGGCCGGGTTCTATAAACAGCAAATTTCTAACAAGAAGTGTTTCTTTGTTAGTTTTACAATGTAAAAGCAACTTGAATTCTCTGAGAAATTTCAGAAGTTATTTTACTTTTGAATGACAAATGCAAGCCAAACAACAATTCAGCTGAATATTCTGAAGCAGCTTGTCAATGTAGGTCACTAGTAAGAATCAATGGAAATGAGAAGATGTTGATTTAAAACTACATATGTGTCTGTTCATCTCTATACAGCCGTAAATGGAGGAAACTTCATTTTGCGCTTTAGGTGAAAATACATCTCAAGGTCATAATTTGCCAAAATTGATTTTTTTGGACAGATTCACATATTTTTAAGCTTATTTCAAAACACCTGGGAAGTGTCATTTCAAGAAAATGATCAGAACTGCAAAATATATCTGTATATTCTGAGGACAATCGATAGAAAATAGGGATTACTGATCTTTGAACGTGTTGATCTCAGTTTCACATAATACTCCCTGACAGTCTTTAACAGACAATAACTTGGTTTCTGCAGTTGGATGCCTCTTGAAATGGTTCTTCAGATGACACTCAGACACTCGGGTGATAACCCTGCTTTTTCAAGGAGATGTAAAGCAGCAAGAACAAAAAAAAAATGTAAAATGCAAACAAAGAAAAGCTTAAAAACAAAGTTACTGTGGATAGAGATGAGTTTTGACAGTTGAATTGAATGTGTCCAAGTCTTTGGCAGCATGGATGGAATTAGGTTATCTTCATTGACAAAGTAACCTGAAGAACCATTTCAAGAGTCACTGACATATGAAAAACATTTTTTCTAGTCTAGAGACAATGTGATAAGTATATATAACATATAACTTTCTCACTCTCAAAAAGCACACTACAATACAAATTTTAGAAACCAATGCATACCTCTGCTGGCAGTAATGTATACTGGTACATCTGCCTTAATCCCTTCAACAAAGGATTATCCGCTGTCACAAGATAATTCACAAATTCCCTGTTGACGATAATCCAGTCAGATCCTCCATCCAGCGATATACCAGATGGCAGTTCTCTTTCGCCGATTCGCCACATGTGAGTGTCACATTCATAAAAGATTTTGTCTAGACCCTGCTTCTTGATAAATCTAAAATAAATGGAAATCAAAGTATAGAATCAATATGAGTATGATAATCCAATCAGTCAAATAAAGAGGTGACTTTTGTCATCATCTAGTCAAGTAAGTTGGAAATTACTTGTGGTATTTGTAAAGTTAGCTGGTCCCCTAATGTATACAAACCTGTAGTCTCGTTTTTTGATGAAAATGAAAAATGACAAAACATGAAATTTTTCATCTAAATGGATTTAAAAAACAAAGAGTTTTAACAATAAAAATAGAAATTGTTAGTGAAATTATCAAGTTTGTTACACTCTCTCTAGTATAAATTTGCAGAAACTACAATATTGTTATATCATACCAGTTGGAGTCTTTCATTAAACTACAAATCTATTAGATTATGCTGTTAAGGGTATAACTAACTGCTCAGTTGGTTACATCATTCCTGTTAAAGAATCCGGTTAAGGTAAAGTTAACAACATATATTTGGTTAATCTATCGATACTAAGATATTATGAAAATACAAGTTTACATCTTTAAAGATGTAATAATTCACTATTCAATAAACTATGCAGAAAATAATGCTGCATCTCTGCGTAAATTATGCAAAATATATGTCTACAATGCAAACACATTAAATTTGTAAGCCAATAAGTAGTGATGCTTGATGCATACCTGCAATAGGTATGCCTATGAAATATCCCTAGTTTGTACTTCAATGTTTATGTAATATAGTTAGGCCTAAAAAAATATTGTTTGATTGGTGTAACATAGAAACAAAAAATAGGGTAGGTAAGTCGGGTTTAAAAAAAAAAAAAAATCATTTTTTAAGTCTATGTTTCACATACAAGAACACAAAATATACGACACATATACAAAAACATCTTCACTTTTTCAGTAACACATCTTTTATTTGTCATTTTGAATGTCCTGCAAGCCATATCTCGGGGCCCCCATGAATCGCTTCCCATCCCATTTGGGATTTGGAGGTTTTTTAACATGCTCAAAAAAATAAAAATATTTAAGGTCGGCAGTAAAAATAAGGTCTTGTCAGGTTACGTCAATCAAACAATTTTTTTAGGCCTTATAGATGTAGAAAGATGAGATACCAAACATGGTGATATTTTCGATCCTGCATGGAAACCAAATTTGGGTTATTTAGATATATTCTAATCATACATCAATCTTGTAGTGTGCGGAATATGAAAATATACACACAGGTATCATTTGCATGATGTAGTACTTGCATGGTTTGTCTTTCTGGAGTTGACTTAGACAAGGAGACAGTAGAATTAAAGAGTGTTTGTTTTTATTGAATTTTGAGTTTTGAGTCAACATTTTTGAGTTTCAGGTCATGAAAACTGAGTTTCAAGTCAGAATTTTGGAGTAAAATGTAGAAACCTGACTCAAAAATGTGAAATTTTGACTCAAAAATGTCGCATTTTAACTCGAAAATGTGAAATTTTAACTAAAAAATGTACAAAATTGACTTGAAAACGTATAAATTTGACTCAAAAATTTCAAATCTGAACTCGAAAGTGTACAAATCCAGCTCAAAAATGTGAAATTTTTACTCAAAAATGTATAAGATTGACTCAAAAATTAAGAAATTTAACTCAAAAATGTACAATATTGACTCAAAATTGTAAAATTTGTACTCGAAAATTCTGACTTGAAACTCATTTTTCTTGACTCGAAACTTGAAAATGCTGACTCGAAACTCGATAAAAACAAACACAAAGACCTAAATACCCAAAATTTAAGCTCCACGGCAGAAAACATCATTACACTAAGTGGTATACACAATCCAGTATCTCATCTCAATATCTGTGAGAAAAGTGTGCAACACTATTGCATTTGCTGCAATTCAGGACCATTTTTTCAATGAGTTTTTGGCAGCTTCTAGTTTAGTGAGTGAGTGCTTCCCCGTCTCCACTTGAGTTACCCCAACCCTAGGGAAGTTATATGAACAGGATAGGAATGAATGGTGGGATCACAATGAAATGATTTTTAAGCTTAACTTGAAATCTTTCTCTAAATACATGATATGACAGATATGGTTAGCCTCAATTAAGGAAGGGTTGCCTCATGCGTGCTGGGGACAATTATTTGTGTGATGGATTGTATAGGAGGAGTACCTTTGTTTTTAACTTACGAGATTCTTAATGTATTTGACACTTATCAATTAAATCTTGGAGTATTTATGTACAAGCACCATACAGGTGAACTACCGACTATATTTAAATCATATTTCATTAAGCATGCTGAGAACCATAAATATGCAACAAGACATGCCCAGGATTACACTATTAACAACACTAAGAGAACATTCTCAAATCAAGCAGTAAGAAATTGTGGACCTTCTCTTTGGAAATCCCTTGCAAAGACACTAAAGCAATCCAAAACTGTAAAATGTTTTAAAAACAAATTGAAATCAAACTTTTTATGAAATTATTAGTTGAATATTTGGGAATATCTGTAAGTAGTTAATTTTTTGAATCTCCATCTATATCAAATCCTATTTGTATTTGGGCATTGTCTTGTGTTATTTACGTTTCTTGTGCAAACTTTGTCTTATGTAACCTGATTGTATAGGGGCATAATCACTTCAGGACTCTTTGGCCTTCCGATTATGTCCCCAATATCATTGTGTTTTTTACTTATGTTGTTGTTATCTGTTCATGTTCATGATATTGAAATAAATTTAATCTGAATCTGAATCTGAATACCATGTGATATTCCATTACATGTAGTGGTTGGCAATTGTAAGTGACATTTATTTACAGTCCTGTCAATATTCATTTGGTTTGATCATCTGAAGATGAGGTACAGATAATGGATAAGGGAGATACAATTAAAGTGCCCAGTGGAGTAGTATTGGACGATAGGATATACAGGATTAGGCAAGACAGTAGACGAAAATGCCCAAAATTTAAGTTCCATGACAGAAAATATCATTACACTAAGTGATATATATAATCTGGTATCTCATCTCAACATCTATGAGAAGTGTGCAACACCATTGCATTTGCTGCCATTCAGGACAATTTTTTCAATGAGTTTTTGACAGCTGTGTTTAGTTTAATGAGCGCTTCCCCATCTCCAATTGAGTTACCCCAACCCTGAGGAAAGTTATGTGAACAGGATAGAAATGAGTGGTATGATCACAATGTAATGATTTTTTAAGCTTAACTTGAAATCTTTCTCTAAATACATGATATGACAGATATGGTTAGCCTCAATTAAGGAAGGGTTGCCTCATGCGTGTTTAGGACAATGATTTGGGTGATGGATTGTATAGGAGGAGTACCATGTTATATTCTATTATATGTAGTGGTTGGGAATAGTAAGTGACATTTATTTACAGTTCTGTCAATATTCATTTGGTTTTGATCAACAAAAAATGAGGTACAGCGAGTGGATAAGGGAGATACAATTGAGTAGTATTGAATGATAGGATATAAGGGATTATGATCTTAAGGTTCTGAAATCATTTCTGTGATGACACAAACATTTTATTGAATTGAACTCAATATCTCAGTATCACAGAATCAGGATTTGTCCCTAGTGGTACATTAATGAATGGATTAAAGTTTCTGCATCTCTGCAAAGATTATTTCCATGCTCCAGAATGGCATCGGTAGGCATCGGTAATAAACAAATTCTGCAACTATGGAAAAGTTAATAGAATCAAAGTCAATTCTGTGTTCCTTCAGTGGGTTTATTAAAGCAATACTATAAGATTTTGGTCAAAAATGGTTTGTAGTAAAAACAGCATAAAATGAAGGAATTTGACTATCTAAAAGCATTTTCAAATGTATTTTGCCAAAAAATTGTTTTACCACTAAAACATTGATAAAAAGGATATGCATGCTTTCCTATACTAATTTAGTATCAAATGTCATGGGTGACAGGGGCGTTTCACTTTTAACACTTTATAGTATTGCTTTAAAGATGGTAGTTTTACACAAGATTTCATTAAAAACTATGTTTACTGACATAAGTGTTCCCTATACATTTTTTGAGCTTGGACCAACTTGGCTGATTATGATAAAGTTGCTTTCACCAAAATCACAAGTTGTGATTGAAAATGGACTAAGTAACAAGTACCAGAAAACACATCTTTCCCACACATTTCAAAATGCCTATTGTACCAATTTCCAAACTCTTGTGCCACTATTATTGTGTATCATACAGTCTTGACAGTAGGTTTAAATGGATGTCATTGGTCCCTGTCATCTGTTTTCATATGCGAGTGAAATGATACAAAATCAGTACACATGCTGTCTATTTTGATGCGTCCAATTCACTAGGCCGGTAGAGGCCGAGTGCATTAGACAGCAATCAAAATTTACCGCAAGTGCATTGATTTTGTCTCATTTTACGAGCATAATGGAATGCAAATTTATTAATCTAATTCATACATGACAGAAAAATAATATTGTCTCTTCTGTGAAAAAATATAAGGCCTTTAATATGACTATCAACATCCAAACCTTCTCTAAACTAAAAAAAATAATCACCCGACAAAAGCAATGAAACATTCATATGCACTAAGCGCCTGCCACGCAAACAAGAACGCAACAAGCGCAGTGCATTGTGAAGATCCACTATCTCTGCATACTTTATATTCTTGCGTCCTGATTGGCCAGGTGACAGGCTGAGTGTATGAATGGTTGTCAACGGTCCCTGCCATCTGTCCCATCCAATCTTTCCAACAAATAGCACATACTACACAGTAAATCTCATTCTGCTAAAGCAAACTTCACTGCAAAGCAAATTTCACTTAAGAGTACTAACTAGAAACCTCACCTCAGACATATTCAACACTTTGTTTTCATAATTTAGTCTTGCTTTTGAAAAGATTTTGGAGGTTTGGATATTGAATCCATAGTAAACATTCACACCACTGCATTTTGTGCATTGAAATCACTTCACTATAGAGTGCAACAGCAACAGATTTATACACACTTGGTAGATTTGAAATTCACAGCAAAGAACTGATGAAATTCTCAAAGACGAGGATAAAAGAGATTACTAAATTCAAACAAGAAAATAGAAAGAAGTTATATCACTTAACAGATTGTAATTAAGGCTTTATTTATAGTTTTTCTTCATATATTCTATACCAATTTTGTGCAATACATATTCCTTATTCAACAAAATTTCACGTATATTTATGTAATAATGACTATTTAATGATAGAATATTCAATGGAGATGCAAGTAAAAAAAGTTTTCTATACGATACAGAGCTGCCAACATTGGAATATTGAAATCAGGAAGAAAATGAATTTGAATGAGGAAGATCCAATCGAAGCGAGCGTAGCGAGCGAGCCTTGACGGGTGGGGTCTAGGG
>JXSR01S044492.1:23199-33585 GCA_000969725.1 Ophiothrix spiculata | reverse complement strand
TTTTTTCTTTCTGTCATTATAATGACAAACAAATAGTGCAACATCGTTTTGTGTTTGATTGCATGTAATTAAATTTGGTAGCATTGTCAATTTTAGGCCAAATATTGATATTATCATTAGAGTCTCGTCGGACATTCAAACTATGAAAAATTCTTTTAGAAATAATAAACCCTTAGGGACCATAACGTAAAAGTCCTTAACTATATATTATACCAACTTCAATTGTTTAATTATAGATCTTTATGGTTAAATGCATTTTATCTGTTGTTATAATTATAGCTAAAAAGCCCTTAGAAGCGGAAAATCTCTACACGGCTCAAAAATAACGGTAAAATATTGCATATAAATGAATAAAAACATACATGATGAACAAGAAATTAGATTTTGCTGATAAGAAATGAAAAGGGGAAATAAAAATTCATTCTAAATTGCAATAGACTCTCACCCTAAGGTTCAGGGTTGTTTGTGTTATTATGTCTTATGCTTGGGTATTTTTAGATCCCAATCAAATCTTTTTGGACTTCAGAATATCCTAAAGCCATATGTAATTTGTGACAAAATCATATATTTCCTACATGTAACATCTAAATCTACCTTGCTCTGAACAACGAAAACCTGTTTGAGTTGTGTCGCTATAAAGGCTTATAGTAAGCCTCATTTCATCGAAAATCATAAGCGTTGTATGTAGTGTTTAAAATAAGGAAAATATCCCCTTGAAATATTTGTTATTAAAATGAAATCGTATAAACTAAACTTTATCTTGAAAAATTAAATATGCGTAGATGCCTACAACGGACAATTTGTTATGATATGTGAAACTTAATAAACTATTCAAATCAAGACACCTTATGCAAATTATGCCTAGCAAACGTTATTCAAACCTGTTCAGATTTAGATTAAATCTTATTTTTGTACTCTAATTACAATATTGTAGGATTAAAACGTTATAAAAATAAAAGGATTGCGTTATTGGATGTGTAATAAAAATTAAAACTTCAATTACAAGATTACTTTCATTACTTGGGTTCATTGTATTAATCATATCACAATGCATTAAATGTTTACATTCAAAAGCACGCTCATAAAATAAGAGTGTTTCTGCATTAAGCCGTGTAAAGTGTGCTTTGTGGTAATTACAAACAAATATATGATTTATTAATTGAACCTCATAAAATATTCATGGATACAATCTGTGTTAAATCTTTACAAACGAGAGTCTATAATTACTATTTACGTTAAACAGTAACTGATAAATATGAAAGTTACTTTTTGAATGTCAAGGCGAAGATAATTTGACGCAATGGTGGAGAAAAACTGACCTTGTCCAAAACAGTAAAACCTAATTTATTTTCAACATAAAGGTGTGTTTCTTTCTTTTAAAAGTTGTTTACTCCAGGTTCTTTAATCTTAGAAACAATCCTTTCAAACTTTACATTTTACTCAAGTTTTCTATTCAATCCCGCTTTTGAAATTCCTTTGGATGTCATGTTCTATATTAACGCCCACATTTCAATACTAGAAGAATACAGACTTAAAGTGCTGGCAACATATCGTGCATATAGGGCACATCGTAGAAATTAAAGATGCATGGGTATCTATTTTGTTATATATACATTTTGTATATAGTGATGAAAGTATTTGAGACGAAAAATATCAATAGTGACGTATATTATATACAGAAGTTCGTAGAATAAAATTAATGCTCATTGTATTAGTGCTCACATAATGTCCCTGCTCATAAAAAATAAAATATATTATGAATTGTAGAAGAATATTCGTCGTTACACTTTGACGGTAATCCAAGACCCTTGAGCAAATATAGTTTCATCGAAACAAAACGTCCCTACTAGTTTCATCGAAACATTAATTTCGGAGAATCAGAATATGAAATCAAGCAAATGGTGAAACGAGCATATGAGCGCTATAATTTCCTGAGCAGATGCAGATTTAATGGGCCGTGAAAAAAGCTTCCACTAAAAGTTTATACTTATTATTTTGAGGAAAATATACGATATTTTTCATGTAAGTTAATCAAACGTAACATGTTGAAAAAGAGTAGTATTTAGCTTCAAGGTCTTATTAAACAGATTTATCAAGAAAATAATAAACGATATACGTGATGTGTGTTTCACTACGAAATCATTCACAGACCCTGTAGCATGTTGATAACATTTCACAATGTTAGAATGCAATGTTAACATGAATTCAAGTAGAGAAACCCCCAAACACGTTTACACGGCCACAGGCTATTGAAAATGTTGCATCATTGCACATCGATTTCAATATACTTGAAATGTGTCATGTCAAAAATAATGGAAAGTGATACGCTATTCTGAAGCAATATCGTTAAGTATTTATTAAAACAAATAATGCTACACTACTTGTAATTAGAAATATATACCATTAACCTCTAGGAAGATCAAATTGATATAAGCACACTTTTGGGTAGAGTCAAAAGTAATAGAACGTGATACTCTATTCCAAATCAACATCTCTTAAAATATTTATGTATAAAACAAATGATGTTTACACTTATCGTAATGAGAAATAGATTTTATCAACCTCTAGGTATTATTGAAATTAACGCGATGCATATGAAACGATCTCGATGAACTTAGTGATCAGTTATCAGTGATAACGGGCACTGAGTTATGTTTTCAACTGTCAAAGATCTTGACAGTACAGTGGTCAAGGTCCTCCACATGCCCGTTAGTGGTCAAGGGGGGGGGGGGTCCATATGGACTCATTACCGAAAAAGTGCTTTCGCGAAAGAATTTTACGTTGAAACTCTGGACACAGGTAAAGTACTTCAAAAGAACAAAAACAAAGAAAAACAATTGAAAATCGGACAAACCGTTTAAAATGGCAGCCAAAACAAAAGTTTCCGTGTTGCGACAAAATTTTCCCGCAAAAAATTCGAAAACTCACTTCCCAATGGAATTTTTAATTACATTTGGCTGATATTTGCAGTATGTAAGTACAAATACATTCCTGAAATAAAATTTGAAAAAAGTTGTTCCGTTACGATTTTATGGGCAAATAAATTTGAAGAGCGCCCTCGAAAATGCTTATTTATGCTAATTTGCATGGGAAGGGTGGGTCGATTTATATTTTTTGCCACCAGGTGAAGGGTATGGTAAAGTTAGACAAATACATAGAAGGGCGATGAAAAATTTCTTCGCGTTTTTGCGCTGACGCGCAAAAACCAAATGTTGGGTCCATATGGACCCCCCCTTGACCACTTAAGTGTTAATACTGTATATGAGATTAACTTGCGTGATAGCGTGGTCCAATCTAATAAGATTATTTCTAGTTTTAAGCAACTACTGCAAAAAACAGATATGTTTCCTTTGAATGGTCACAAAACCTAAATGCAAAATGCAGATTTTTATTTTTAATTTTTTTAATGAGGTGCTTCGGCAAATTTGCAAGAGAACATCCGAATGGGTTATGAATTTTAGTAAGAAACCTGTTGAAATCCATGCAAACTGCTGTTTCGGTTGTTTTTTGAAAAGAAAACACGTCTCTAGTAATTATTTTTTAATCGTTTTTTTTCTTTTTTATCAAATCTGTTATTTTTATTTTCGTTTTTTTTAAAAATCAGAATAAAAATGATAAATGCGGTAATATATGATGCCAAAGCGAAATGCGCGCGGCCCACAGGAAACAAACTTGTTTCTTTTTTTAACCTTATCAGGTAACATCGACTTCTGATAATGATCTGCGTGAACGCAGCGCGTATGCTCTGAACGCAAAAATACGCACACGCAACGATATCGCGGAGGTCGCGTTTGATCGCGTTTGATCGCAACGCAGAAGCAGTTCCTATAGACCTTTTCAAAACACGACTATCCGAGAATTTCCGGAGCTGATTTTACACTTTCCGGCGATTGCCAAAAGAAAAAGTGACTCTTCAACACAATAACAAGAATGTTACGTTTGCGTGCTCGTTAACTGGTTGCGTACGAATTCGAACTTGGAATTAGCGTCAGCGCTACAGAATCACTTTCAGTTTAATCGTTCTGATGCAACTTCAAACCTAAGCTTAAGGTGTTTGGTCCACGCGCCGTCCACGCGTACCAGTACGCGCTAGTTTCCGAGTAGGTAAGTGCCGCAATACGCATGCGCATATACTCTGAGTAGTGTTTTGAAGCTAAAATTGCCATATTTTATCATTTTTCTCACAAACTAAGTCGGTGCCCCCCAATTTTTATTTTTTTATTTGTAAGAACATACATGTGCGCAACTTTTGTGAACAAATTAACAAAAATGCTCGGGCAGATTTTTGAATCAACACTAAATAATTTCACTTTTGAAGTATTTCCCATATTTCCCTGTACTAATTTTCCCCAAAAAATCTCCAAAAATACTGTTTTTAAACCGACTCTCATAAAAAAACGAGTCCGATGACCTCCAATTTTTATTTCGAAAATCGGTTCTACATCGATAAAATATCATTCATGCCGATTTTTACTAACATTCTTCGGGCGGATCTCTCATGGACCAAACACCTTAATCAGCGCAGATCAGCCGATTTCAAATGAAAATTTCACTCTTTGCGTCGGTGAGCTTATGTTAAATCGGCCAAAAGTTGTTCAGAATTAGTGTTCCTAATATTGTATGGGTCTGGTTCTATTTATTTTTCACTTTGATTGCACTGAAATGCGAGTAATTTTTCGGACTTTTTTGTTTACAAAATCGTGCATACTAATGAGCATGTACGTGATTGGTTGAAAAAATGGCCATGTGGTCAATGTTCCGGAGAAGGTCTATATTGATCGATGCTTTTATCATGACGCAAAGCAGCAAACTAATTGACACTATGATTTCACACGTTTTTGGTCAAAATCAGTAAGAATTAAAGATAAAAATTACGGTTATTTTTATAACAATAATAATTTTCTTTTAATTCGGTCATTGTTTTAAATCGTCGGAGTTTGTTTTAAGTCTCGGGAGCTACGCTCCCTCAGAAAAGTACCTCGGCCCAAACCAAACACCTCCGATTTTAAACAATGACCTCAAAAAAGGTGTGCTGTTTAAATATATGTCTAAATATATGACTTGAAATAAAGAAGAATTAAAAACCACTATTGATTTCGACACTTTTTAAAAATGTCTAAGTCCGGTCCCCATACTATTATTACTATGCATGAACATACTTTCTGACTTTTAATCTGACTTTATTTTCATGATTTTTTCTTAATATAAACAGGTTTAAACAGATTGGACAAATTGATTTCATTTCTAACAAGAAAATCTTTCTGATTAATTAATTAAACACTTTGCATATTATTGATGAAACAAATATATCAAACGGCTTCAATAGATTTCTTTTAATGCAATCGCATTGTTTAATTTTTAACAAGAGATTCGTTCAAAGCAGTGACAGGTGTATTGTACTTTCAATCCAATTCCTACTCTCCTTTTGCAATTTTTCTCGTTTATTCAAATACGTATAAGGTATTTTTGAGATTGTAGGTTTAGATTACAATAACATTAATAACCTCTACATGTTAAAAAGGAAAAACAAATCAAAAATAGAACTGTAAAATCGATGGAATGTTCAATTTCATAAAGATGAAGAAGAAGAAATATAGCATTTATTAAATTGTGGAGCAAAATATATTTTCTTTGAAAACTTTGATTACTGCTCCTTTTTACAAAGTTACGAGGTAAAGTAAATGTATGTGTAAAATATTGAAATACGAGTGAATAGAGACATGCGGATAGAAATTACTCAGAGTTCAATTTCGATATATGTTTGGACTTTTCTAGTATCTAATACCTTGGACGGTGAATCTCATAAAATTGCGTTCTTCAGGAGTTGTAAACAAACCGCTTTCAATGCTACGGAGCACACACAACTTAACAAACACCTGGGGAACGGCCAACAAACACTTATGTTTCGTCTAGCCCGCATTTCCGAATGTCACGACTTGAAAAGGATGAATTAACTGAATTGACCTTTATTTTGATAATATGTTTTGATGAATTGTAATCTGAAAGGGTTTGGAAGGAGCAAACTATTTTCAGAAATGTTATTAAGATATTTATATGTAAACAATCTAGTATAATTTAAGCACTAGCCCTCCCAAGACTTCAAAAAGCTTCCCTTAAGCTCGATTGAATCAGATTTTTAAACAGTCAGTATATATCAAAAGACACCAGAGGTGAGATTCAACTCAGCCAAAGATATTGTCAGAAGCAACAGACACAGTAACGGAATTGAGAGTTTATTGGTATCACAAGTAACGTTCCAAATAACCTGGGGAAACGTTCTAAAACAGTTACCAAAAATCCACATTTTAATTTATGAAATGGAATTTTTTGTGCTTTATTTAAGTCCACTCTTGCAAGTTTGGTGAATATATTGATTTCTCTCTTAAGAGACAAAATTAGAGCCAAGTTTTTGAGAACTCAAGTATGTTTAATGAACCAGAATATATTTCCCATACGGACCAAACAAACAACAACAACAACAACAACAAAATAACTAACTAACGCCACAATAAACAAACATACCAACAAAATATAAAATTATTTTAGGAGGCTGCATGCCAAAGAACAGGCGCAATTATTATCGATTGGGCCGTACCCTGCACAAATATTTTGATTATTGATTATATATATCTTATAATTCTTACTTGAGTTAATCAGTTCAATAATTATATAATCATTTTATTGTAGAGAATTTTCATTTAAAATGCAAATACACCCTTGGCCTCGATGTTAATTAAACAGGTTTATGAAGAAAATGAAAAGCAACTCTTGCTCGAATTTATTCCATTACGCAGCAATTTTGCCATTATTGTGTGGCAAGCTTGTGTATTGTTGACCGATCAAAGACAGATCCTGGGCAAATAAATCCAGGGAGAAAGTCGCACGTTATACAGAATTAAGTTTAATTAAAACTAATACGAAGAATGTGATCAAATAGATTCTATTCAATGGCTACGTTGATTAAGGTTTTTTTTCCGGTATTTGAATGATATCATTAGAGAGCTTAAAAGTATTTTTCTCTTGCTTATAATAAAAAAGTGATATTCATTATTCTGGTATTTAAGTTGGCAGTGAGTTCTAGACTTTTCTTTTATATGAATGCAGGATGCTAATTCAATTGATTCAATTTACATTCAAATATTTTAACTAAACGACAAAACGTGTTCCGGAAATACGTTCAGTTAATTACTGATGAACTTGTCTTAATTCTAATAAGAAATACGCGCTGATGTTAAAATAAAAATCACGTACGTTCTCAAAAGTTTTATTGAATACAAATCTATTGATTTTATTTGAAACATGAATCACTTTGCTGTAAATCAAAATAAATCAACAAAAACAAATTTTCTCATGTTGAACTCGTGAAAAGGAAATTAGTTCTACAAATAAAACAATGATTATAGTTAAAGCAATACTATAAAGTGTTAGAAATGAAGCGCTCCTGTCACCCATGACATTTCATTTTTTGGGCTTATTGGGTTTGTTTTGAGTAGATACCCTCCAAACGATTCCACATGTATTAGTATAGGAAAGTATTCACATGCTTTTTATCAATTTTTTGTGGTAAAACAATTTATTTCACAAAATACACTTGAAAACGTTTTTAGATAGTCACATTCCTCCATTTTATGCTGTTTTTACTATAAACTATTTTTGATCAAAATCTTATTGTACTATATTCGTGATTACGTTAAGTTTAAAGTATTTTTTCTTCTTCTTGCTTTATATATCTTTGTCTCAATCAAGAAGCAATTGCGTCTATTGTTTTCATTTTCAATCGGTAAAACAGTTAATACTGTTTATCGATACACTTGTATCTCATAATACATTTCACAATCCATGATGTTCCGGCGAAGCTACGCAACTTGGAACAACATCAACCTCACACTGCTTAAATTTACATTTCTTCCCGAACTCAACATAGAGGTCAAGTTTGTTTTTTGTATTTCTCTCCATATCCTATATACATGTCAGCATCTAAAGATGCAAAGATTTCTTGATGTTTTTGATTTTAATAGGACGTTAGATAACGGAGAGTATGGAATGAAAACGCCTTTATAGCGACGGATTTCACCTATGACCATCATATTTTGAAAAAAGGTCAGAGTACGTATAGTGAAATCTTGTAGAAAACTGTACTGTTGATGATTTCTTTTAAAACTATTGTTTCAAGCCTTTGTCAGCACAAATACGCATGAAATCCCAAGTTTTATTGACACATTTATTATGTTTAAATTACCTTGCTAGCTAAATCTATAACATCACTGTGTGTAACAACGCTGAGGTGTTGAGGATCTATATCGTGTAATAACGGTGCTAATGATGATTACAAGATTTAAAGTAATGATTTGAAATGTATGGAGTAATGAACTAAATCTAGTTTACGTACACAGAAACAAGTTTTGGTAATTCACAATTGTTCTCTTTCATTTGGTAAAATTCGAGCTAAGATCATAAACAACTTATGGTGAATTGGCAGCATGTTTCGTGGGACTGTCTTAGACATGTTAGAGGTGTTTTTCTGCTATTACTACTTTGTCTTTAATATATTGAAATCCTTTATCAATGACAATTATAGCGTAATAAGTAGGACTGTGCACGATGTTGTGGACACTAATTACTATAACGGCTAGGTCTGTTACCATGAGGGTTTTAGTCCATGTTCTATTCAATTAGACCCATATGACACACAGTATATCGAAGCAGACTAAAGTCGTGTGAAGAAAACCTTTTTCACTTTTATGCGTCTTCTGCGCCGAGGTTAAAGTTCACACTCAACTCACGCGATACTCGTGAGCTCGCGTGATTTGACAGTTCTGTTGCTGTATGCCTTGATGATTGATTTGATTGTTTTTTTGTTCACGCACTTTACGATTTGGTCCCGCCCATAATGAAAAGGTTTCTTTCAGATGACTATAAGTACATATGCCTGACTAAAACTATTATTTCTAGGCTAGGAATGATAGTCCCTGGACTATGACTTTAGAGGTACCGTTTGCGCTGTCACACCAGTACTTCATTTAAAAGAATGTATGACAGGTGAAATACAGATTTACCAAAAAAAAAAAAACCAACACACACACAAACAAACAAATTTAATGCCGTACTGATGAATGCAATAACTGCATGATAGGACTAAAACCGGTGCTTATTGATGGGTGCAAATCAATTATTAAATAAACAGTTTTCATACATTTTACACATGTTTCATTGCTATTGTTTGAAAATGTTATTCAGCAACGTGTTTCTATCGCTTTATTGAAAAGTGACACAGAGTGGATTTCGCTTACCTGCAAACAATTGCGTATATCTTGCATATATCTTGCGTATATCTGCAAGATATACGTAATTGTCTAATTGTCTAATATATAATCCAACGTGCATGTGCAAAAATACATAAGTTCAATAAAATATTTCGCGCCAATTCAGTATGTGCAACATTAGACCGCAGGGTTGAAAATAGAAATAAAAACGAGGATAAAAAAACTAATTTAAGATATAAAATATTTTCTCCCGAGTATATTTTCATTCCATTAAAATTTGAAATCCTTTTCCGGAGATACAGTACTTTGATGAAGGAGCAGAAAACCGGTCCAATTTTTGACACATTTTTCTGTTCATAATTAACACTATTAAAGAGAGGGTAATATTTAGAAAATGAGCACATTAAACTTATTGGGGCTCTCCTACAATAATCTAGCTAAACAAATTATTTAAAAGAGTGAATTGAATGCTTGCAGTGTGATTCTTTTAGTCAGCAGCAATCTTAAAGAGAAAAGGCTCCCCAAGGCCTTTGTGTATGGACCTTAAAGGTGCTATTCATGAATCTGATCTGATAAAAAAAAAACCACTTTTTTCAAGTTAAATACAAAAAAGGGTACAACATAAATATATCCTGAAAATTTCACTTGATTCCGACTATTCGTTTTCAAGTTACAAGCTTTTCAGCATTTTAAAAATTCCCATAGACTACTGTGTTGTAATTACTGTCAGGGCCCGACAGTAATTAGTAAAAGACACATTTTCTCACTTTTCTCAAAAATACAAGCACCTTTGGAAGAATGGTTTGGGAATGTAACATATACCAGTTAAGAATTCTTACAAGCTAAACAAACTCAATTTTTAGAAAGGTGACCTTGAGGATGAAAAGTTGGTCATGCATTACCCTTTAAGACTCAATATGGGTAGTTGCACTTCACGATTACCTTTAATATTAAGGAACATTTTGCCAGAAATAAAATTAATCCCTGTCTAACTTTACTTAAACCAAAATTTGAATATGAACTTTTTGTAATGATATAGATAAGATCGTTATTTCAGAAAGTTGATTTTCTTTTTCACTTTTGCTGTTTCTAATTGAAACCATGTTCTCAATGTTATATATAT
>JXSR01S044492.1:11407-22133 GCA_000969725.1 Ophiothrix spiculata | reverse complement strand
CAGTATTGTCTATGGCCATACAGTAGCAATATGACACCAATAACCAATTAACAACTGGCTTCACCAAGCCATGGAAATATTCATATTTGATATGAAAATTTCATATTCATATCAAATATTACTCAAAAATGTTTTTGTAGTTTTTGCATTAAAGTTCAGGATTTTATGACAATTCTGATATCCAAAAGTTCAATCAATATATAGGGGGAGCGGGTTGGCACAGCGATAGTTCCCTCGCTTTGCACCAATGAGGTCCCGGGTTCAATTCTCGCGACCTGCCCTTAATGTGCATTTGGATTTCAGTCCATGCTTGCTTCCGCAGGTGTTTCTGCGGGTACTCCAGTCTTCCTCTTGCATTCAAAAACTGAATTTAAAAACATCTTGGAGCCCTGTTGAAGAAAAGTGTCCTTTAGCTTATTTTGTACCATGTACCAAGTTGGGTTGATTTAATTTTGATGAGTTTATTCATGCATATCAACAATAAAAACTACAAAATACATACAATCTACATTGTTAAAAGGGTTTCCTTGGAGAAAGCCTAAACAAGATGATTTTATACATCAACTGCTGGCTCCTGGCTTATAACACAAAGACTTACCTTATATGCATAATTGAGAAGGAACTGAGCACTGCTCTTCATGTCCCTGGCTTGCATCACATAAATCACCCTGGAAAATGGAAATATATGATTATTAAGGTAGCTCTAACAGCTACGGTGTCCTGCACAGAATTGGTTCAAAATTTCAAAGAATGATGAATAAAACTTGTCTTCCAAATTTTGATTTTTTTTCCCCCGTCGAAGCGTTTTTGAGTTACGCTAATTTTCCAATTTCCCATAGACTTTGTGCACGGAAAATTTGGCCACCTTTTCTGAAAAATATACAAAATAATTTACCTAACCTGTGGCAGTGTTTCTCTAAATGAGAAAATTGTATGCTAAAGCGCCACATGCACCCGTTCTTCAAGTGTATTTCTAATGTATTTCTTTGGGGTTTTTTTTGAGAGAAAACACCACTCTGTAACAGACAACGTGCCAAATTTAGGAATTTGAGAATCCCTGGTTTAAACTGTATCAATTTAATACTCTGATGATTTCTTTCAACATCTGAATTGGTTTTTTTTGCTACCAAACATTTGGTCGTGACGTAAAACTGACTTCAAATTAAAACTTCAAACACCCAGTTAAACACAGAGTACACTTTGCGCTAAATTGCACATGCGTTGAATGTGTCGCAGTAAAGTAATTTGACCAACATCAAATGTTTGTTACCGGTCTATGCTTTTTATTCCATCAAACCTATTTGGTGAAGTCACAGCAAAATGTTTGGTTAATCAATTTGCGTGGAGGCCGAGTAAAGTCTGGCCCTGATATTTTATTTTGGAGTTGTGTTCATGGAATAGTGTATTTCATGTGTTATTTAAAATGTATTGCAGAATTTTGGTAAGCGACCATGAAAATGATAGCAGCAGATTTCTTGGTTGTTATGTTATCCTTTGTTATTCAATGATATTTTTAGACTTCAATCAATACTTTGGACTGGCATGTTTTGATCTTCATACGCCTGCTATGAAATCGGATACTTCCTATTTTGTCAAAATCCGCACTTCCATTGCAGACACATACACAGATTACCCTTAAAAAACAAGTAACTAAAGTACTTTATCTCGATTGGGTGTAATCATCGGAAATTATTTTTCATAACCAAGAGCATAAACATGAGAAGAATAGGAACGAAAACGAAAGTTATTATTAATTGGCAACAGATGTAGAATTGATTAGTTGGTTATACAGGCATACTTACAAATACTTATGTCTCATTGAGAAACAGAGTAGGTGTGAGGCTAAGTTTTAGTTTAAAAAAATTTTAATTGACTAAAGAATTATCGAATAAATATTAATACACATACGAGACTTGTCAATCAAAGTTTGATATAAGCTGTCGTCTTTTACGAGGAAAATCAAGAACAAAATAGCCAAAACTTTATGCTTTTGCTTTCGCTCATGTAAACACAAAATAATTGTTACGTATTGCAAACTATCAAGTGGGGATCATCTGAACTTATTGACTCCGGTGAATAGAATCAGTAATCGGTTAACAACATATTTTATAAAAGCTTACATTATTATGTTCTAACAATCTTTTGTCCTATTATTACTACACACATTTCCAGTTGATAACTGTTTACCATTGTGAAAGTTTCATGAAAAAACATAGGTAAAGGTATCTACATACTTCAGGAAATAATGTGTATTATTCGACTTTAAAATTGTGTGTTTCAAACTTTAGAGTTTCAAATTTTCAAAAGTCTATGAACGGTGCGTTTACATTTACGGGACTGCCCTAAAATAAACATAAGCCTACACATTAAATGTAAAACTGGAAAATTTGAAACTAGGATAAAATTGCACTTGACAATTTGCTCTTGGAACATTACAAAATTGCAAATTTGAAACTCGCATATTTGATATTCAAAAATTTGATACTCGTATATTTAAAACTTAAAAATTAAAAACTCGAACATTTGAAACTCGCATATTTTAAATTCGAAAGTTTGAAACTTGCATATTTGAAACTTGCATATTTTGAACTCGAAAATTTGAAATTTGCATTTTTTGAAACCTCGAACATTTGAAACTCTCACATTTGAAATGTGAAACTTATATATTTGAAACTCGCATATTTTGAACTCAAAAATTTGAAACTTGCATATTTGAAACTCGGCTATATAAAACTGACAAATTTGAAACTCGCATTAAAAAATTAGAAATTCAAAAATTTGAAACTCGAAAATTTGAAACTCGAAAAATCCAAACTCTAAAAATCCAAACTCTAAAAAATCAAGTTTTATAACTCAAAAGAACATGAACTGAGCCATTGCTGACACCACTTATAAACAATAGTCTCATTTCTAGAGTACACAAGTATTAACGTATGAATAGCATTATCAGTGGTGAACGTAGAGGTAGAGGGAATTGGAGTCCAAATTTGATATAAAATTGGATGTATTGAGTATGATACATAGAAATATTGGTCGAGTTATGAATTTTGAACAAAATTGTTCTCGGCAATAGCCAAGCACATTTTTTTTTCAAACTCATAGCGAGACCAATACATCTGTATATCATGCGAAAGAATCCATTTATTTTCATCATTATTATGTTTCATCATTATTATGTTTTGAGAATTTGAACCAAAAATATTAATTTTCAACTAAAAATTTGGAACTCGAAAATTTGAAACTCAAACATTTAAACTTCAAAAGTTTGAAACTCGAAAATTTTGAACTTACACATTTTGAACTCGAAAATTTGAAACTCGAAAATAACAAACTCGGAAATTTTAAACTCGAATATTTGAAACTCTAATATTTTAAACTCGAAAATTTTAAACTCGAATATTTGAAAATTGAAAATGTTTAACTCGAAAATTTGAAACTTGAAAATGACAACCAGAACCATCCTTAAAATCTTTTCTGAAAGTTTGAGAAAGTGTCTTCCACATTTATGATCACTTCAATACACATTCAAAGTTTTAACATAGTAATGTATGGAGTGACAACATAATATGATGCAGAGGTGTCCAAGTGCCAGGGAATACCTTAAATAACTGGTTTCCAATGTTATACAGTAAAGAATAGGATGACAGATTCTCAAAACATAATAATGGCAAAACCTTTCTCTTAGAGCAATTTAAATAATCGTTCCTTGTATACTACTAATGTTTAAAATTAATTTCTGAAATTCTTATTCATTTAGATTGGTCTTACAATATGAAACTGTGTAAATCTATTAGCCTTTCTTAAAGGCCCGTTGAGAAAACCAATAATAGTAGGCCAACTCTGATATTCAACATTTTTTATATAGTGCCCTCACATATGCTATTTTGGTGGCCATTTTGACGACCATTATGAATTTGAAACATGCATATGATTTTATGTTGAGCCAAATGTGTTTGTTACAGCTCAAGAAGTAATTTACCAATGGTAAGGTTGACCTTTAAGTGTTTTTTAGTTTTAAAGCCATTTTAATGAAAATATGTTATTTTGGCGGCCATTTTGGACGACATCTTGGATTTCGACAATACCCACAAGGGATTTCCGGGGATTTTTTAATTAGTAATTCTACACATATTTCTGCGCCTATTCTGAAAAAATCAGCTTGTTACCAAAAATGTCCACCTTTTTAACTATATGAGCTAATACTCTTGGACTAATAAGGCACTTCTGAAAATGAGGGATTGATAAGGGTTGACAGTAAAATTAACTATACAAAGTAAAGCGCACATAAAGGCACACACCTTTTTATTAAATCGAGTAGGCCTATTAAAAGTTTTCTGATCGATGCGGTCATAAAGATGAAAACGATTATTTTTCGATTGTGGGGAAAATTGATGAAATTTGAATAGAATCGGACATATTTATAAAAAATGAAAGAATATGAATATAAAATCCTGTTGGGTCAAGAGAAAGGAGACAAGCAACTTTTCTTTCATGCCTTTTCTTGAAGTTTGATATTTACTAAAAAAATTTAACAACAACAATAACAAAAGCCCGAGGGCCATTTGATTTGGACCGAAAAAAGTACTTACTTACAAAGACATTCATCATGTTCATCGGTGACCGTTTGTTATATATATGACCAAAGCATTCCTGTAGAACAGAGATGAACCGGAGAAATTTGTCAAAATCCTTTTACACCTTTAATAATTACATTGCCCAATCCATACTGGTGTTCCTAAGATACTACACATTTCTTAAAACAGCAAACTTGAGTTCCCAAAATGAAAATTAAACTAAAATCAGGATTAGTGAAGAAGCCAAATTCACAGATGCATAAGGCTTGAATAATAGTGTTTCTTTTCATTTCCTTTTTCTGGAAATGAAAAACAAACATAATGTTTTGTTATGACATTAAATAAAGTCTTGAAACTATGATCCGTTATTTAAATAATCAGGAAAATCAAACATTGAGTTGACACAGACATCATGAAATTGTACATTCTCAGATGCATTGATAAGCACAAGTTTAGTGTATATAAATCCCTTTAGAGTGAAGAAAAAAGAGGTGTACTTATAAAATTGATCGAATCTAGCTTACGTTTCAGCAGATTTCTATCATTTTTCTGCACGTGAAAGTATATTAAATCTGCTTTACTTAAATAACAACAAATGTATGATATTGCGCTCTTATTAAGGTCTATGTAATTTATAATCCGTGCACAGTTTTTTGATTCACGAAGTAACTGTTGGTTAGTTCAAGTCATGTCTATTTTTTAGTTATGTACACGATATGCAAATGAAACGTACTTGCCCGAGTGATATTCATGCAGTCAAGAACGTCCTGATTCTTTCTTAGTCACAATCATTGTGTCAGAAAATTACACAAGTTGTGAAAAGTTTTACACATAACTTGTGTAATCTTCTTACACAATACTTGGATATTCCCTATAATAGGATACAGCGTTTGGTTAACTTTTAGACAGTGGTTTAACTTTATTGCACATATTAAATGTGTATTGTATGTGTTTAAAAAGTAAATTAGTTTTATATGATACCCGATTTTTTCTTATGTAAATATAAACAAAAAGCACAAAAGTAAGTAAAGAATGGTTGCATTATTTAAAATTCTATTCAATTCATTCTCAAGAAAGTAATCTGTAAATATTTGTTTTGCCGCTTCCAAAACATGTTATTCTAATATCCCTTATATATAGTTTTATGCTTTCTAGCGCTTTTGACTCACTCGGTATATAATATATAAAGTGCCCACTCCGCTTCCTGAGAGGATATCTGTCAGGCAAAATGCCAACAATATAAAGTAATATAAGGGGACTTGACAGAATATATGCGTGCGTTCAATTATGTTTGTTTAAATGAATATTAATCGTTTTAAAACTGCATCTTCTACTCGACTCATCTACAGATTACCATATCTTTTAAAAGAACTTTGGAAGTTAAGAAAATAGGTGTAATAGAATACAACAATAACAAAAGCCCGAGGGCCATTTGATTTGGACCGAAAAAAGTACTTACTTACAAAGACATTCATCATGTTCATCGGTGACCGTTTGTTATATATATGACCAAAGCATTCCTGTAGAACAGAGATGAACCGGAGAAATTTGTCTTTAAAAAGATAATTTAGGCGGTCTTTCCGAGTGCAAAATGACACGTTTGGGAGTACTGTCTTAGAAGGGAGAGCTTATCAATCAGTCACTGTTTAAAATGCCTCAAGATCAGATCAAAAACGAGCAACGTGCTCTTATTGCTGGGGTTTATTTTACCACCAAATCTCATGCAGAAGAGAAACAGAGATTCCGGGGTGCATTCCACCAATCGGGTGTACCATGTGCATCCACCATCTATGAATTCAAGCGAAATTCAAAACAAAAAGAACAGTTAATAAACTAAATTAAGAGAGATCTTAAAGACCGCGAACGGCAAGAAGCAGGAGGAACGTCAAAGAGTTGGTCAGGCAAGGGATCCCGAAGTGAACTCGCAAAGAAAACCTCTGCTACATGTGTCCCAGTCCACGTTCAACCGAATATTGAATATTCATGGCCACCAAGCTCAAACGACCCTTTTCAACGTACCAAAACCAAAGAGAAAAGAGTATGTCATAATTGTGTCCTACGTATTAACTAAAACATATGCACGACAGTTGGACAGAACTGTTTTTATGCCTTCCTATTCAAATAAGTGTATCTCTATGACGCTTTTATCAATTTTCCTCATTCTTTCACCATTTTAAAGGTAAATCTATGATCTATTTAGATATATACATTCCATGTCCATGGCACGTCTTGTTCTTGAAATATGGCTTTTATTTAACTATTGCAGTTTTTTTGACTCACTCGGTATATAATATATAAAGTGCCCACTCCGCTTCCTGAGAGGATATCTGTCAGGCAAAATGCCAACAATATAAAGTAATATAAGGGGACTTGACAGAATATATGCGTGCGTTCAATTATGTTTGTTTAAATGAATATTAATCGTTTTAAAACTGCATCTTCTACTCGACTCATCTACAGATTACCATATCTTTTAAAAGAACTTTGGAAGTTAAGAAAATAGGTGTAATAGAATACCATTAAATTCAATCTTTATTCAATTATATAGTTTTCAATAATTCAAATAAATATTAAATGCAAAAGATGAACAGATTGGTAAGCTGCAACAATAATCGAGAAATCTGGGTAAAACACTTTTACCTACAAACTAATACAATGTAGTAAACTGTACGTCACATCAAATTTAATTACATTGCACGTTCAAAATTGCACAGCATTGGTTACATTTTACGTCAAAAATTTTACCGCATGATGGTGATCCTCCCCTATCCAATGATACCAAGATCATCAAATTCGGCCAAGGCGTTACGTAATTATGACGTCATAAAGTGTTTTTGAATTGGAAAATCAGGCAAAATTGCATTATGGCAAAAATATCTACCCAAAATCAAAATGTTGCTATAAAATTTCTAAATAACAAATTTTCATCGGTTTTTTTGCTAATTAAGACGGGAAATTATAATTCTAACATGACCTGTAAGTTTGAGTCTTATAGCATGCATAACATTTTCAAAATGGTGACTTAAAAACTTCCGGGATTTCACCCCCCTCCTACACCCAAACTTTGACGGCCTACCGTAACCCCATCTTAGGTGGTACCCCCTAGTTTTTGCATCAAAATGACCGCAAAGGATGTAAAACAAATTACCCAAATGCCTGGGGCCGGTTGCTTTTGCGTTTATATGAAGCGGGGAAAAAACCTTAGGGGGGTTGCAACAACCCCCCCCCCCTTCGGAGAACAAGGGTTAAAGAGAGATCTTCCCCTTCACCCCTATAATTAGTATAGAAGAAAAAAACACCTTTTTTCAGTCAGTAAATGATATCTCACATTCCCCAAAGTTACCTTAATACGTATAGATTCCCAACCAACATGACCAAGATAAGCTAGAACTCACTCTACCGCTACCGGGTTGCAAGTTTTTACCTTAAACTGCAGCGACTGTTGAGAGGAAAATATTTGCTGCATTTGAAGCACAATTTTAATCCTCTAAATACTTAGGAACTTCAAACCAATATACGCGTTTCGTAGGACGTCATAAAAAAAAAGAAAAAAGAACTTTGCTAGGTCTAAATAATAGTTAAAAGCTCAGAAACTTGTTTGCTATATTTTACGAGATCGGAAAATTAGATTCCGCTTAAAAAGCTTATTATTATTGACGTGTTGAATGAGGTTTTACTGTTAATTTAAAGCCAACGTATGATAATCAATAATTTTTGATTTTCGGTGACAGGTAGAACATCAAATTTAAGATCATCATCAACAAACTAACAAACAAACAAACAATCAGATGGGCAAATAAATAAACAAATTACACGTTATTTAAATCTTGCCTGCGTTATGTTCGTATCTAATTAAAGCTTATAAAATACGATTGCTGATATACATGCACTTAAGCGGACACTAAGTTTCGAGTGGATACAATACAAAGCGAATATTCAAAGCAACATTAAAAAAATAAAAAGGGAAAAAACGATTGTCAATCACTGAAGATCCGTTTGTCGCAATAATCACTTTGCTATTGATAAAGCTCGTATTCAAAATGCTACCAGTCCTTTTTAATCAAGCATAAAACTAAACTCGAAAGTTTTTAAGTAACACTAAGCAACATGATGCAGTACAGCTTGATGTCTATATCTCTGCTTATTGCCCTACGCCAAATGATTTCGACAAAGTCGTTGTCATAAACACAAGAAATGCAAATGGAATGTGTAAATAAATAGGGCTGGTATGGTAGCAGGATGTACACGGTTGCTCATATAGTTGGAATAAAAATATTTTTAAGAATTGTTTATGTAAAGGTCAATTTATGATGAACATATCTGGAAACTTATGTTGTTTTTGGTCATATTTAATAGCTAATCATGTTGGATGTGAAATGGAACTCTGAATGTGATCAATTTTCTCATGTACTGGAAAGAAGGCAACAACAAAATTGGGTCAAAAACGTGATTTTTAGGTCAAATTTGATTTGACCCCGCCTTTGACCCCGTCGCTTTTTTACGCAAGTTGAGTGGTCATATTGAATGTTTATCATTAGTAGAATGAGAATCAGGTGATTGAATGTCTTGGTGACGCTTGATTGCGCAAAGAGAATGCTTGGAAGCAAAGTACAAAATGATCCGCCATTGCCCCTCAATTTAAAAAATACGGTTGTAGTGAACGTAGAATGGTTCCCGGCGGTATATGACATCTTAAAAGGTTTTGAAGATGTCATATACCGCCAGGGACCACTCGACGGTCACCATAACCCTATTATTGTAAATTAAGGGGCGTTAGGGGATCATTTTGTTCTTTACTTCCAATCATTGGCGCAACCAAGCGTGACCAAGACATTCAATCACCTGATTCTCACCCTACTACAGATGAGCATTCAATATGACCACTCAACTTAAGTAAAGAAGTGATTGGGTCAAAGGCGGGGTCAAATAAAATTTGACCTAAAAATCACGTTTTTGACCCATTTTTGTTGTTGCCCCCTTACCAGTACATAAAGAAATTGATCACATTCGGAGATCCATTTCACACCCAACAAGAATACATATCACATGTGACCAAAAGCAACACAAGTTTCCAGAAATGTTCATCATAAATTGACCTTTACATAAAAAAGTGGTAAAAATGTTTTCATTCCAACAATATGAGCAACCGTGTATGTAGGGTGTATGTTTTGTAAGTCAATTTATAACTCTACAACCCGTAACCCGGTCTTGACCAAACTTTGATCTTGTATTGGCAATTTGCTCACTGAGATTCTTACTTGGGCCCCGCTAAAGGCCATCAAAATTCATCTGAAGTTCAAATCTTAAATTCAAGACCTTTGACCCTACCTGGACGACTAGACTCGAACTTCGAATATCGTTGAGCCCCTGAGTATTTTAGAGAAGAAGTCAAGTCAACTAGTAGGTCACCCAAGGTGTTACAAGGTATATATATAAATCTAATCTCAACACCACTGATTCTTACAAAATGAATACAAGAAATATCGTTAAAATACAGCATAACCTTTATTTTACGGTTGGAATAGGTTACATAGAATTAAAAGGTTAAATCAAAGCCACACATTCAAACAAACTAAGCAATACAACTTGATGATACATTATAACATTTTTCAGTTAATATATATATATAGCTCATTTTGTAATCAGAATAATTTCCCTTGAGTACAAAGTAAAAGCTTCTAGTTTGCTTAACCTGCATATGATTAGAGTGATCAACAGATGTAAATAAGTAGCTTATAACCTAGATCATACTGATTTTATTCTCCAAGGATATTTTTATGGTTGTATTACGGTAAAAATTACACTTTGTCGACTGTTTTCACTTAAAAACATCATGATTTAAGGAAAAAATTTGTTTCAGTTTCTTTATCCATACCATAATAAGCCTTAAAAATTGTAATCTCTCGTGTAATCTTCAGTAAGAGGTATCTAGGATGTGACTGAAATAGATCGACGTATTACAATGTATTCATTTGGGCTTAATTCCTTGTACCACATAAAATAAAGTATGGGAATCTGTCATAGCGAATGATATTTTGACATAATTATGTGTCATTATAGTATTGAGTGACTAAAAATCACGGGAAATGAATATATTGTCAAAATTAATGTAAGCCTATTTGTTGAACGTAGGTGTTGCATTTTTTATATTA
>JXSR01S044488.1:1737-17324 GCA_000969725.1 Ophiothrix spiculata | reverse complement strand
ATAATTTGTTAGGCTAATTACTGTACGAAACCCTGGAAAAAATCGAGTACAATTCTAGTACACATTACCGAGGTGCAAATTTGGAACACAGATTCGAGTACAGTACAATTTAAGTACAATTCTAGTACAATTTAAGTACAATTCTAGTACACAAATTTGTAATCGAATTGTACTTAAATTGTACTCGAATTTGTGTTCCAAATTGTACTCGATTTTTTCCAGGGAATACACTACAAAAAGGCGTTCGAGATTCAAATACTTGACTGTAACACTTTTTTAACGTGTGACGTGTCAATGTTATGAATGGATGCACTTGGTGGTCTGCATTGTGACACACGGTGTGTTAGGTGTGTTCAAAACAAGTTATGCAACCGGAACATTACACACATTTTCTGAGTTGCACGCTGTGTGTTCTACGTTTTCTGTGTATGCAATCGGAAGACAGTGCGTTCTTAGTCATGTTAATACGAACACACACAGTGTGTTCAGAGTAAATGCATAAGTGGTTTCCCGGGAAATCTCCTCCCATACCATACGGTACCCCTTGTTATTTTCCTTCATACAAAAATGTGTGTTCATTGTGCTAATTTGGAGCACAGTATATCCGAAATACTTCGTATGAAAAAAAGAGGTTTAAGAGTTAGACCAGGTTTAAAGTTACCTGGTTTTAATAAAATTTAATTTCACAGCTAAATATATTTTCCTCAACTTGTGTTGTTTGTAAGATTTTTGGATGAATCTTCGATATTTAAAAAACTGCTCTTTCAAAAGGACTTCAAAAAGTTATTTTATGGCAGTAGTAATTTTGACTTAGACCAGGTCTAACTTGTTTAACACTCTTTGAACGAGGTGTAGTGTTCTCGGTATAAACAAACTTGATTTGAACACATCCAACATACAGTGTGTCACAATCCAGACCATCAAGTGCATGCACTCGGAACACTTGACACGTCACATGTTCAATTAGTGTTACAGTTAAGTGTTTGAAACTCGAAAACCTTTTTGCTGTGTATATCGTATAGATGCTAACCTCACAAAATTATGTTTGAAGTTAGTATGACTACAAACAGATGAAAACAAAATATTCATAATCTTGAGATATGAAGTGTTATTTGAGATGGAAACTAAAAGACCACAATCTCTATTTGATGCTAAGTCCGTACTGGTGTATTATATAATGTATTTCAACTAGGATAGGTTGAGAAAAGTGCTGGCTATATAACTAGAGACTTGCCAACTTTAAACTTATAAAGTTCAATGGATTATTGGTGAACCTAAATGACAAATCCAGTATTAAAAGAACTTGGCACCATAGCGTGCAATATATTGTCAAGTTTCTTAATGTTTTTGCCTAAAGGATAAGTTTTATATATTACGATAACTTAAAACATAATTGAATTGGATTGTTTTGGGTAATGCTATATTAGATACATATCCTCTGATAAAACAACTTGCAACGTGGAAATATGACAAGCATGGTTCCTCTGTTTACTTTTATCCTTGCCAAGCAGATCAGTAGCAGATATTTAAAGCTTTACTATATGACATTACTCCTCAACTTCAACTACTTCGGCCTCAAAGTAAATACATGTACAGCAAGTGTAGAGTTCCATATTTATACTTAGCGGAAGCAGCATTTGTTTTTAAAGGGGTTTCCTCCCTATAGAATTTCCTTGAAATTTAGTATTTGGTAGATTTATTTGTGCTGATAACGAATCCAGAATAAAAGCGATAGGTCATCATCATCATCATCATCATCATAAAGACATCTCTAAAACTACATATTTTCCACAAATTTCTTTGTTTGATAAGGGGAAACTCGAAAAGTCAAATGGTAGCTTCTAAGGGGAAACTCGAAAAGTCAAATAGTAGCCTCTGATTTAAAGCTTTACTATATGACATTACTCCTCAACTTCAACTACTTCGGCCTCAAAGTAAATACATGTACAGCAAGTGTTTCATATAATTTTTTCATTTTCATATTTGTTCAGGCTTTTTTTATATTTTAGGCGTATTTCGGGAAAAAAATCTGTTTTTGCTTGTTTTCAAGAAAAACGACAAAAACAGGCATTTTTAAATAAAATTTGATTCTTTCATGGTATATCTGCGTCTTACATAATTTCAGCGATGCGGCGCACGAGTACGCCTTAGTAAGCTACAAAAGCGTGCGTTCAGTGTGTTTTTATCCTTTGATGTTTTTTTCCTAAAATTAGATGAAATGAACTGAAATATATGGAACAAACAATATTTGTTGATTTAAGAAAATTACGCTTGATACTTCTAATACTTCTAGTGTAATAAACTGACGAAAATTTTATTGGAGAAATCGTGCAAGGTGATATATATTTTTTTCCTATACCTCAAGATTTATACAGTTATATTTGTGTGTAATTCAGCATTTATATGAAATGTATACAACACTCTCAGTTTCTGCATATAGCCATAGCTGTGTCAGCTGTATTTAATACAAAGGATTGAAACATTGTTTTACTCTATCAATGTTTTGTAGCCAAGTTTGAGAACTTGCAATAAGAAAACAATAATTACATGCTTTTCAGTTCTTGTTATCACAAATAAACTGTGTTACGTTCACGACGTGATTGTAGTTTTGAGATGACTACGAATTAGTTTAACACTTAATTGTATCGAACACACAAAGATCTTTCTAAACAACTACAAACCGTACATGCTAACGATAAATTGTATATCAGGCCATTTTCGTTTACAAATTGATACCTACTGCAATTTCATGAGATTTGTCAAATACAGTAAGTAACTGTTAGTATGCTGCTTATTTTTTTTAATATAACATAACAAAGTAAATTTTATGTTTCAATACCTACCTTCTCCATTCTCCATGTTTGTTAAGCGACAAAGTACTTATCCCTTCTAGAAGCATCAACAGAGCCGCACCTGTAAACATTATCCAAGGCCAGAAATCATCATAATTATTCAAAGATGCAAGACGCCATATACACAAAGCAATGTGCATCAGAAACACCAGCCTGACACCGAGGGCCTTCGCAAGCATTTCAAAATCGAGCATGATGTTTGTTATGTTCCTAGAGTTTTGTTATGTTCCTGAACTCTACATCTGGATGGTTATTTCTGCCGCAATTCGTGTAACCAGGTAAGTCTAGCTACCGCCTACGAGGCGATGACTTAGGCAATCTAAATATCATCCCAGTGACTTGTGCCTGATGACTTTCCGGCGGACAGGTCGCTCTGCTACTTAAACACAATATCCAAGGAAACGTATTCATGACAGATTTGTGGCAATTCGTTTGTGTGACAACAAATCTTGGGATATTGGCGTGTTTTTACTTAATATTAGATGACTCATATGACTAAAGCAAAAATGTAACCCTTCCCATCGAACTTTGCAAAAAGGAAATAGCCCGTCTATACAACCCCGGGGAAATTACTTGTTATACTGTTAGTTACAATATGATATTTATTTTGCGTACAACATCAGTTCCCATAGCCACATAAATCAGTAGTTCACGGCTCGATTCGTGTCAATTAATACAATTTACATAGTGAAGTTCAAGTCGGCGAGCCGCAGCGCCTGTTTTATTAGAAATATTAGCGAAATTAGAGAAAACATTAAGAGGTTAACATAAAGTATAACATAGTATGAAAATGAAATTAATGTTTCAGAATCGGTAACATGATCATGATGTATCTTTTTTAGCTTGAGCTATAACTTTGTTACATACTTGAACGAAATCATAATAAGGATAGCTTAAAATATGTAAAATACTGATTAGTTTTTAAGAGGGGATTATATGGACAAATCGTAACAAAGGCAAAAAGAGTTTGCGACGATGACCCTGCCCTAAGATTTATACACAAATTTGCCCCGACATAAATCCTTGTTAAGAAAACCAAAAAGGTACTGGATTCAAATCATACCAAGAACAAATTGCATTATGGTTTAACTTTAAGCTTACTTGCAGGAGTACAAGTAGGAAATAGAATAAAGCGAGAAAGCCATGTAGCCCCTTGACATCAATCGGCGATCCTGTTGAGCGAATCAGTCATGCGTAACCACAACATGACATGCCCCACCTTGTCGACTGCAAGATTGCTTCTTATGTATAAAGTAAAAATGCTGTAACTTCAGTTGATAAGAATAAACTATTTTAGAAATGACTATTTATGTTCCTAACAGCAGAGAAGATACTCCCACCTTCTCTGCTAACAGCAAAGTGGCTCAGTGAAGTTCTGTGTGGGCTGTTGTTGATAAATATGACGCTCAGAGGGACATTCCTCATTTAAAAGGGTTAAAAGGATGTGCTTAAAGTTCTTAAAGCGCCTATTTGTGCCTGTCCGTCAGACACCCTGTCCAAACGATTCAGAGCTTTGATTTCTGAGAGTTTACCGACCATACTTACATGTAGTCACCTTAAAATCTCTTTCACAATCGCAAACACTAACGAGGTCCTCAAAGACAAGATGTTAGTACCTGAAAATTGTTACTCCTTCATCATAAGGCTTAGGCTGCTGAGTTGAAAAATGACAGGGACGAGATGACGGGGATCTCATGGTGGTGATTTCTAGTCGCTTTTTTACTTTAAACTAAACCTGTTACATAAAAACAAGAGCAAAAACTCCCTTGAATCTTTTAATAATCAACCCAGTTTAACCACATAACGTATTAATTACAACCTATAGCTTATCTCATTCTACCTTAGGTCACGTACCTATTGAACACGTTCGTACCTTCTGCCAGAGCGCGCCAAAAATAATATGGCATAATAAGAACTTCAGTTGAAACATTGATTACAACTTAAGTTACAACGAAATAGAAAAAAAATCAGCGTTCTGTGTTCTGCTTAATCCTTTGGACGAAAACCGCTGTGTTATGATACTATAGCAAACAATGACCCCGTCCTGGTTTTGATTAGGAAGGAAGCTGATAATAAAGGCTGACAATAAATTTATGATTTACATAAAAATGAGTGTTTTTAAATGTATTTCCAATACTTTTCTTAAGCGTTTCAAAACAGGCTGCGGGATAGGTATCAACAAAGGTTTTCAAGTAATTCGAGATGGCTGGCCCAGTAACATACTTTGGTTGATTGCCATGTTTCCGTTATCATGGTTATATATTTTCTAACCCTCTCGTTTCATTAATGCAAAACCCGGCAACATGACTCTGAAAGGTGTACCTGCACTGATGACCATAATGGCAAGTACAACAATTAAAAAGGCAGTATATGCTTTGCAAAATATTCAGGTGCGCACTAATATGATGTTCAAGATTGATAAAGATATTCACATTTAGAATAATTTTAAATTTTTGACCCGAGGGTAGGAGCACTGTTATCTGGCGGTGCAATTTACTTTTCACTGTATCAGAAACTAGTAGTTCGTGTTATGAACCTGGACAAATTATTAACCTCAAATGCCTCATTGAAATAATTCTGAGAATCAACTCAAGGCAAAGAGATAAAATGCCGAAATTACTAGGAAAGTCTTAACAGCTAGGGGTCTTACTGACGCCCTCCTCCTTAAGCTGCTTCAAAGCTTAAACAGGATGATAAACCCCTGATATAATTTGAATTTGATACATACAATTTTTTAAATGTCCAATTTTCAGAATATTCATACCTTTTTTAATTATGTTTTATTAAATCGACAACTATTAAGAATCTTCATACTGGCTTTTAATCGTTTTTTTAATACTTATACTGAGAAAATAATTACTATAGAATTATCTAAAACAGTTTTAATGATAATTATGATTCCAAATTGTATACATTTAGGCATATTTGCATGTATCTTAAGCAAGGGCTAGTAGATCAGGATGGCAACCAAGATAGCCCTTAATGTAAAAGCTTTAAACGAAGCAACCGAAAAAAGACAGTTGTTTGGAACTCTACTGTCCTGTTCAACTATGGTATCTTAGGTAAATAAATACAATTGCTAAACCAGAAACACATATTTCAAGAAGCATTCAATTATTTCATAATAGGTACAAGATCAGACTTTTCTAATCGAAGAATGTATTATTCCACAAGAATTGGACTTACTGTTCTCAATTTGTAACATTTACCATTTTTATTACGTCATGTCACACATTCTTTTAAGAACTTGAATGTATTAAAATTGTCATTTCTTAAAGCAGTGAGATTTGTTATACATAAATTGTTATTATAAAATAAGCACCACCATGAATTGATATGAAATAAATCTTGTGCTTGCTTCTTGCAAATCTTGCATATGCTAAAAATGGTGTTTGTTTCTAGATTCTATACGATTTTTTCTCTGAAATGTAATTTTTTGGTCTTCAATAGAGTAGAAGTCGGTCAGTTTCAACGGTTTTGGCTAACATTTTCATAGAATGTGAAGGCCTATTTAATGATTTACAAAAAAGTGTAGATCTATATTCCATATACCTTTTTTTTGGGGGGGGGGAGGGGTCATTGTTAAGTCAAAAATTCGTTAACGTTGGTAACTTTTGGAGGCGCAAATATAGAGAAAGAAAGAAGGAATTAACCGAAGCAAAATTATACAAACAAAGAGAAAATAAACAAAAACGAAACAAAACACAAAACGAAACAAAAAAGAAAAAAACAACTTCATACTTTTTCGAGCTATACTTTTATCTTTCATTCTAGAAATAATGTAGATTTCTATCACACATTTATATTTGATATTTTCCATTTTGAAAACCATACACCTGAAATAAAAAAAATGGTATTTTGTTTTTCTGTCCACAAAAGTATCCTGGACACCAACTATAAAAGTCCAGACCATCTTTAATGATAAAAACTGTTTTAGTGCAGGCCCTCCAGTAAGTTGAGAAAAATGAAATTGAATTGAAATGTAATTAGATGCAATCCCAGTCGGCGCTAAATTATGGTTACCATAATAAGACACATATGTATCTCCACAATAGACCATAACTAAGCCGTGAAATTTCACATGGGTTATGAGAAAATTATTAGCAATACTTTAGTACCACAATCTCAACAAGTTGTTGAAAGCAATCGGACTATGCTACTTTGAAAAAAAAAAGGATTTTTGGTTTAGTAAAACACAATGGATATTTTCTGGATTTCAAACTCTCAAACACCAATTAGCTGAATCTATTTATTACAGTGAAAGAATTACTAAACCTTTTACGATATAGTTATTTATTAAAACTTATTGTCAAGCATCACGATAACTAACCAAGTGTCAATTAGTCATTTGGCACATTATCTGATCATGAGCATCTATCGACTTGCTTCTATCCTATATATGCCATTATTTGCCATCAAATGTTGAAGACACTGATGATGAACACAAACTTTTAAGAATTTTTGACTTGATCTTTAGTAATGCTAAGATCCTCTATGTTATTTTTCAAACAATAATATGAACACATTTCTACTGCTGGATACCAAATATTATCGGGGTCATGAGTAATCGTAACAAAGGCAAAAGTGTATCGATGAACTATACTGTACGCTAAACGGAGCTATACGGGCACGTTTGCCCTATCTATAGGACCTTTATCTTTTCTGTGATACTATTATACACGATATAAATTCATCATCACCGTACTGTTTATACATGAAGTCATTCAGAAAGCCCTCTGATCTCACCCAAGAAAAGAAATATTGTTTTTAGGGTGAGATCAGTACGCTGGATAGCTCTAGTGATTGTGGATTTACCCCGGGGAGGGCACTGACCTAAAAAGGTGGTACGGGTATGTGCGGCCCTGAAGACCCCCATTTCATGCCTTCTCTGCCACTCCATAGACCCCCATTTCAAACACAATCTTTAGTTCACATGCCCTATTTTCAAAGAATTTCAGTTCTCTAGCCTCATTTTTTAAAATTTAGTTCCCAAGACCTCCATTTCAAGGAAGATTTAGGAAATTTTGGCTTCAAGAGCCCAAATTTAGCCCCAAAAAAATTGGTTCTCAAGGGTCATTTTTTGGTCACATCATTTCTCTAGACGCTCCCTAGACTAGGGTTTCAGATATCGGGGCCGCACACTCCTACCAAAACCAAAGTTGGGTGCCCCCGGTGGATTTACATTGTGGATAGTATCATAAAAAATAAAGGTCCTATAGATTGGACAAACGTACCGTATAGCGTATAGTATAGCTCTATGTGATAGCAGCCTAAAACTTTCTAAAAAATTTCCCCGTCATAAATCCTTGTTAATAAACCTAACAAACAAAGGGTTGATTCAAATCATACCACAAAATAAATTGCATTTTGGAGCTTTATATAAACAAGAAAGCGATGTAGCCCCTTGACATCTATCTGCGATCCTGTGAGCGAATCAGTCATACGTAACCACAACATGCCATCTCCACCTTGTCGACTGCAAAGTAATAATGCTGGTATAGTGCAATAATAATAAACATACAAATCACTATTTAGGTCGCTAACATTTAAGTGGCTCAGCTGAAACACTATATGGGTTGTTATTAATAAATGTGAGAAGGATTGGCTACTTTTATGACCCCCTTTACGCTCATACAACGTGTCAGTTTTCTGAGAAAAATCACATTTTCTACCACAAATGTCGTTATAGAGCTTCTTTTCTGGCAAAACAAATTTTCAGTCCCAAGGCTGTAACATAATAAAAATTCCTTTAAAAAGGAATTGTTCGAGCAATCATGAATGAATTTATGAGAGAATGTGATTTTTCACAATCAATCAATCAACCATGTCTACACAATATGCATGACATGCATACCCATGAAGGAATTTATTCTTACATGGGACCAACGGTTGTGGATAATAGTCCCAAACTAAGAAAATTTAGAAAAATGGGAAAAACGATATCCTTAGAAATTGGCAAAAGTGTCATAAAAATCATCATAGATGGTCTTTTTCAATTTTCTCCAAGAATACCTTTGGAATGGATATTTTTATCCTTAAATACCCTCAAACATTGGTATGGGTTTCAGATTTTGCGAACGGCACCGTCCTCCGTCAATTCATAATTCAAGGTCCCCCACCGGGAACCGGTACTATTTCAAAAAGAATGGATTTAACTGAGAAAATGCGTAATATATTTGGTGGGAGGGACAGGAGGCGTCATGGGTAGGGTCACTAATTTTTTGTTGGGGTAGGGACGTGCCAAGTAGTGCTAGGAAATTGAAATATGGTATGTATAAAAATATCAATTTACAAGTAAATGGAGACCTATCCATGAACGAAATTTGAGTCAATCGTAACATAAAAACAACAGCAAACATTTCCTTGCAACTTTCAATAATCAATCTAGTTACATAACAAAATAGTAAGAACTGTACGGCTTAAAGAATTCTACTTTTGGCAGAGCGCGCCAAAATAATATAACATTATAAGAACTCAAGGTCAAACATTGGTTACAACAGAAGTTAAAACTGTTACTCCATAAACAGATTAAATCCCTTTATATTGATAATCCATTGTAAGAAAAACCCGCCGTGTTATGATATTAATAAAGCAATTATTTCAATGACCTCGTCCTATTTTGAATAAGGAGTTGTTGATACCTGTTGACGATACATTTATAATTCAACATAAAATGAGTGGGGTTCTTTTTAAATGTATTTCTTATACTTTACCTTGAGTGTTTCTAAGCAGGTTTTTGGAAACGGTATCAACAAATGTTTTCTAGCAATTCGCGGAAGCTAGCCCAGTAACATAGTTTGGTTGACTGCCAGGTTTCACTTGCATTATCTTCAAAGCTCTTATGCTTGTTCCAATACTGCTTTAAAACGATCCTATACACCTGCATGATCTAAGATGGTTACTAAATATATCCGCAGTTTGGATAATTTTAGAATTTTGACTTTAGGGTAGGTGCACTGTTATCTGGCGGAAGAACTCGGGTTTCCTTATCGCTGTATCAGAAGGTAGAGTTCGTGTTATAAACATGAGCAAATTATTAACCTCAAATTGCATCATTGACATAATTCCGAGAATTAACTTGAAGGCAAGAGATAAAAAATGTCGAATCTATCAAGAAAACCTTAACATCGGTCTTACTGACGCCAAATGCCTATAAGATGATTCAAATAGAATGATAAACCCTGGATACTTTTTGACATATACATGGATCAATCGAATGTCATTCAGAATATTAAAACTTGTTGCAATTTTCTGCAACTATAACTACAGACTCCCAAAAAAGTTTCGCCTCACCTCGAAAAATGGCCCGTACGCAAATATGGAACTCGAAAACGTAATTGCAGCTTTCTTTTGACACCCTATTTCTGATAATAGACTGAAAAAGAATGAAGTTATGAACTTTTAAACCCATCAAGGTTAATATAAAAAAGTTGAAAATTTCATTTTTCTCCCCTTCATCATAATTTATAAGGCTTAGGCTGCTGATTTTAAAAATGACAGGGAGGAGATTTAATTTTAAACTAAGCCTGTTACATAAAAACAAGAGCAAAAGTTAATAATCAACCCAGTTTAACCACATAACGTATTAATAACAACTGCATAGCTTATCTCATTCTACCTTAAGTCACGTACCTATGAACACGCTCGTACCTTCTGCCAGAGAGCGCCAAAAATAATATGGCATGATAAGAACTTCAGTTGAAACATTTATTACAACTTAAGTTACAACGAAATAGAAAGAAATAAACTGATCTGCATGATCTATGTTCTGCTTAATCCTTAGGAAGAAAACCGCTGTGTTATGATACTAGCAAACAATGACCCCGTCCTGGTTTTGATTAGGAAGGAAGCTGATAATAAAGGTGGACAATAAATTTATGATTTATTATAAAAATGAGTGTTTTTTATGCATTTCCTATATACTAATACTTTTCTTAAGCGTTTCAAAGCAGGTTGCGGGATACGGTACCAACAAAGGTTTTCAAGTAATTCGAGATGGCTGGCCAATTAACATACTTTGGTTGATTGCCAGGTTTCCGTTATGTATTTTCAAAATCCTCTCGTTTCATTAATGCAAAACCCGGCAACATGACTCTGAAAGGTGTACCTGCACTGATGACCATAATGGCAAGTTCAACAATTAAAAAAGGCAGTATATGCTTTGCAAAATATTAAGGCGCGCACTAATACGATGTTCTAGGTTTCTCAAGATATTCACATTTAGGATCATTTTAAATTTTGACCCGAGGGTAGGTGCACTGTTATCTGGCGGAACAACACATATTTCCTTTTCACTGTATCAGAAACTAGTAGTTCATGTTATGAACCTGGACAACTTATTAACCACAAATGCCTCATTGAAATAATTCTGAGAATCATCTCAAGGCAAAGAGATAAAATGTCGAATCTACTAGGAAAGTCTTAACAGCGGTCTTACTGGCGCCTTTTAAAGGCTTATTCTCCGATAAAGTGTGCAACTTTGCCGTTTTGGTGTCGCTCATGTTCATGTTGCTTGTTTAACGTTATTAAACCTATTACAAAATGATTTGAGTGGTTTAGGTAATACATTAGAGTCATATTAGTAACATATGTGAAGCTAAAAAATTTATCATTTCAGGAAAGTAGATAACGATTAATCTGAAAACGCAAAATCGTTACTTTTCCCCATGTCGCCAGCCATACTTTTCATGTTTTATGCGCCCCCGTTCCTAAAATATTCGGGCATATCAAACGCAATGCACGCTGTTTAACAGTCCATAATAGGTATTGATAATGACATATAAAGTTTAATTATAGGAATTAAGTATTTGATATGGCATAAGAGCTTTTTAAAGCATGTCGCCAATATTGCAAACAGATACGAAGCAGATTCTAAAATCGATAACAAAGTGTGAAAATGAATTTGTTGATGGATGATTCCGCATTAGGTTTATCAAGTAAACTTCAGTGTTGAATAACATATATGTTATATAGAATTATATATTTACAGTAATGATTTACAAGGATATTAATATAAAAAAAAACCCTATGTGACTGTCACGTCGCGACAGATACGAAACGCACATTTTGCTGCCTTCTCGCAAAACGCGGTACACTATGAGCAAAATACTACACCACAGTGTAGTATGTGCAAAGCTCCTAATTTAGTGTAAATATCAAGTTTGTAAGAAAACTAATTTTCTCAATAATGAATATTTAAAAAAAGGTTCCAACAGATACGAAACGACAGATACGAAATTTAGCAATAGGGAATACAATGGTTAAAAAAACAAGTATTTTTAAAACATCTCTCATGCACTTTTTCTTCTTCAGAAACCATAAGAGTTTATGATTTTGTATGTTTTTCATGAGTTATTAGTAGTCGAAATTTCAACATTTCTCTAACCAAAGTTGCACGGTTTATCGGAGAATGAGCCTTAAGCCTTAAGCTGCTTCAAAAACTTTAAAAGGATGATAAACCCCTGATATAATTTGACATATACTTTTTTTTTCAATGTCAAATAATTGCTATAGAATTATATGAAACAGTTTTAATGTTAAATATAAATCAAAATTGTATGTATTTAGGCATATTTGCAGGTATCTGAAGCAAGGGCTAGTATATCAGGATGTCAACCAAGATAACTCGTATATGTAAAAGCTTTATATGAAACAGCCAGTAAATTGTCATTAAACAGCAACCGATAAAAAGACTTTGCTTTGGAACTCTACTGTCCTGTTCAACTAAGGTAAGTAAATAAATACAACTTTTAAACCAGAAACACATATTTTAAAAAGTATTTAATTAATTCATTCAAGATCAGACTTTTCTCATCGAGGAATATATTATTCCACAAGAATCGGACTTACTGTTCTCAATTTGTAACATTTGGCATATTTATTACGTCATGTCACACATTCTTTTAAGAACTTTAATGTATTAAAATTGGCTTTTTTTTAAAAGCAGCGATATTAATTATACAATAATTTTTATTATAAAATAAGCACCATAAATTGAAATGAAATAAATGGTGTACTTGCTAAAAGATGGTGTTTCTAGATTCCAAATTTTGTTTTCTAAAATATAATTTTGTTGGTCTACAATCGAGTAGATATCGGTCAGTTTCAATGGATTTGGCTAATTACAAAAAAAATAGAGCTATCTTTTATATACTTGTTTTTTGTTGGAGTGTCATTTTTAAGTCAAAATTTGCTAACGTTGATAATTTTTAATGGCACTTCTTTAAATATAAAGAAAGAAAGAAGGAATTAACCGAAACAAATTAAACAAACAAAGAAAACCAAAAACGAAACAAAACACAAAACAAAGCAAAACAAACTCCATACCTTTTCAAGCTTTACTTTTATCTTTCCTTTTAAAAAATATTGTAGTTTGCTAGCACACATATAAATTTGTATTTGATATTTACCCTTTTGAAAACTAGACAACTGAAATCAAAAATTAAGTAATTTGATTTGGGAGAGGGTGTCTTTGTGGCCACAAAAGTATCATGGACACCAACTATGAAAGCCCAGACCATCTTTAATGATAACAAATGTTTCTAGTACAGGTCTTCCAATAGGTTAAGAAAAATGAAATTGAACTGATTTTTTTTTATTAAATGCAATCCTAGTCTGCGTAAAATTGCCTCATTAAAAATAAAAAAATATTTTTGGTTTAGTAAAACATAATAGGCTATTTTGTGGATTTCAAACTCTATTTACTCCAGTGAAAAGAATTACTAATCCTTTTACGATTTATATAGCTTATTAAAACTTATTGTCAAGCATTACGATAAATAAATAACCTGGTGCCAATTAATCATTTGCCACATCATCTGATCATGACCATCCATCGACTTGCTTCTCTCCCACTATTTGCCATCAATGTTGAAGACACTAATTATGAGCTCATATTTTCAAAAATGTATGACTTGATTTTTAGTAAATGCTAAGATCCTTTATGTTACTTTTCAAACAATGATATGAACACATTTCTACTGCTGGATACCAAACACTATCGAATTTATATGTTTTTTTTTTTTTTTTTTTTTTTTTTGAAAATATATTTACAGCATGAGAGTCGTCATGTCATGCTGATTGACAAAGTTCGAATGAAAGAGAAATGCTGGTTATGCTCATCTTTTAGCTAATGTGTTATTGACGGGAGAGTAGGATAAAATTGACCATCAAAAAGCATGATAATGCCTAGCAACTCAATAGTATACGGCTCGATTCGTTTCAATCAATAAATTCAATGCTTAGGTCACCGTCCGGTGTCTAGTATTTGGAAGGAAGCCGCAACGTCGCAACACCGCAACGCCGGTATGACACTGGCGAATGCTTGTGAGTCACCGGTCGGCTGCCGGTTATTAAATGGGACCATAACTGAAGACATTGTATACAAGCCGCAAAGGTTTTCACTCAGAATTAAATTCTTGCGGCATGCTTCCGGTGTCTCTACGGCTCACGGACACTGCTCGGTCTCCGCACGGACACCATCCGTCCGGTCACCGACCGGTGTCCAAACGATGTCCGCTTAATTTCTACCCGGTATGACACCGTAAGGTTATTTGACCAGGGCCACAAAAGGCAACAGTGTGTCGATGATCCTATCCTAAGATTTATACAAAAATTTCTGCGTCATAAATCCTTGTTTAGAAACCTAACAAACAAAGGGTTGATTCAAATCATACCACAACATAAATTGCATTTTGGACCTTGATTTAAGCGTACTTGCAGGGGTTAAAGGAGGAAATAGAATAAAGCAAGCGAGCCATGTAGCCCCTTGACATCTATCTGCGATCCACAACATGCCCCACCTTGTCGACTGCAATGTAAAAATCCTGTTAGTGCAATTATAAACATACAAATCACTATTTAGGTCGCTAACATTTAATTGGCTCAGCTGAAACACTGTATGGGTTGTTATTAATAAATGTGAAAAGGGGTACGAGGATTTGCTACTTTTATGACCCCCTTATTATGCTCATACAACGTGTCAGTTTTCTGAGACACCTTTTTTAACAAAAATCACATTTTCTACCACAAATGTGACGTGTTCTGTCAAAACCACTCACTTCTGGGGAGAGTATAATTTTTGAGTTTTTTCTTTAACTATAATTCACCCATCTTCAAAAACATGAAATTGAAAAATCAGGCTTTGAAATTATTACGTAAATTCACATGCAATCGAAAAAAAAAATGCACATTTGCAGAAATAGTGTGTTCCAAAAAAGTCTTCACAAATATTTTCTGGATTGAATTTTAATTTCAAACTTAAAAAATTATGTTCAAGAAGGTTTGAAGACTTAAAAATTACCAAAATCTGAAAATAGCAAAATTTCACCTCTTGGACCAATTTGGTCCATAATCAGTTTCTAGGGCCTGCCCAGAAGTGAGTGGTTTCGACAGCACACGTCACAAATGTCTTTATAGAGCTTTATTTCTGGCAAAACAAATTTTCAGTCCCAATGCTGTAACATAAAAACAACAGCAAACATTTCCTTGAAACTTTCAATAATCAATCTAGTTAAAATACAAAATAATAAAAACTGTATAGCTGAAAGCATTCTACGTTAGGTAGAGCGCGCCAAAATAATATAACATTATAAGAACTCAAGGTTAAACATTGGTTACAACAAAAGTTAAAACTGTTACAACGTAAAGACATAAATTGATGTAGTTCAGATCAAATCCCTTTGTTTTCTTAATCCATTGTAAGAAAAACCCGCTGTGTTATGATACTAATAAAGA
>JXSR01S044485.1:0-15550 GCA_000969725.1 Ophiothrix spiculata | reverse complement strand
GTTAGACCGATATTTAGTGTTGTGCGCTACAATAAATGCAAAAAAAAAAAAGGTTAGTGCGCCTGTAAGCTGAAGAAAAATAACCAGAGCAGAGGTCATCGGAGCTGAGCACAAAGAGCAGAAAAAGTCCGGTTTATGGTAAGAATTCCATTATTAGGATGCGGATTAGGCTAAACCATATCCAATAGATACTACAATTTTCAAATGTGGGCAATCTTACCGTCTTTACTCGCTCACAATTTGAAATTGAATAGCAAAAAAAAAAAAAAAAATAGTAAGCTTAATTTTGGCCAACGTTTATTAGAATGTGGAAGTAAAGTGCTTGCACTGAACTCGTGCCTCATTATTCTATATGAGGCACTGATGCAAAGCGAATTCGGCAACCTTGCAACCACGTATTTCAATGGAGCCATCGTTCAGGATTTTGAAACACACCTTACGGCTACCTTCGGTTTTATCCACAAAAATAGACGCGATGATTTCATTTTAGTGAGAAAATACAAACTTACAATTTTAAATTCTCATTTATTTCCAATTTAAATGAAATCTGGATGATATTTTTGACCACTACCTGCACGTTCTTCAGCTTCAGTGATCACACAGTGTCAACAATTGTCGATCTATGGTGCCCGATTTTATAGAGCTCCGTCTGCATAAAGAAATATGAAAAATATTTGCTATCAGCGAAAGACATGAAACCAAGCTCAACAAAATGCGTCATTGAGCAAAGTGACGTGAATTTTTCTACTGAATTGTGTATGCTCCCCGCCCGATCGACGAATGAGATAAATCATCGCAGTGAGTGACGTTCGGGTTTCTCGATCAATAAAGTGCATGCCTAGTCTAATGTCGCGTGAAGAAAACCTTTTCACTTTTACGCGTCTTGTGCGCTGAACGCAACTCACACGATACTTGTGAGCTCACGTGATTTGACATTTCTGTTGCTGCGTGACTTGAAGATCGATTTGATTGGTTTGATGTTCACGCATGATGCGATTTTATCCCACCCAGAATGAAAAGGTTTGTTTCAGTTGACTATACTAGTCTCGTACATGACCATTGGAAGCCTCAACATATATGCATTGACCTTATTCAACAGTTTCTAAACAACCGAGATCGCGCTTATTAATGGCACATGTACTTATCATAATGCCTTGCATGCGGGGCAAGTTTTTTCTCACCCCGACCCCGTCGTTTCCAGACTATTTTTTCCCTGTCCCGACCCAATATAAACCTTGACCGACCCTGACTGGTAGTTTTTCATTATTTCCCGGTCAAGATGGGTAATTTTTCCCCGAGTCTCGATCCTTCAATGTTATAGCCTAATGATTACGATTTAAGGAAAAAACTATTGGAAAAAAAACACCTTAATTAGGACCTCGCGTATATCTGAATGATGCTACAATAACAAAATGAATACTAAATTTTAAAGGTACATGGTCCAAATTTTAGTTTTCACTTTCATATGAAAGAACACTACTTAAGATGCTTCAATTTCAAATTTCAGTTAAATTGGAACAACCATTTTGATTTTATGAACAATTTTGTATTTTCCACTTAACTATACTTTACGATACTCCCGGGTATTGTAAAGTTGGATGTAATCAAAAGCATTACAAATATAGCATTTGGATTCAACAACATATTTATTCACACACGTCTCTAATGTCGGCCATGTTGGAAGGGTGATGCATTATGGGTAGTTCTGCCCCAGGGGGTATACAGGGTGTCCCAATAAAAATGCATCACTTTTATTTTTGATCATATCTCAGAAACCAATAGACAAAAATTTAAACTTTTAACGGAATAATGATTAGTATAGTTTAGTCTTTTATTGGTTAAAGTTTGAGCAAAATCCGTCAAGTTATTCTTGAGAAAACTAGAATTCTGTAAGAAGACTCAGTTTTATCCCATTCCAATGGGGTTTACCACAGTAAATCTTGTTTATCATGTTAATAAAGCACATCGTTGGTTACTATTGAAAAATTCATTTTAAACTTAAAACAGACTCTAAAAGATCACAAAATATGGCATAGACACTAAAACATGCTTTTGATATCTTTTCCAGCACTGAAATTTACTCTGTATCCAATATGTAGGTCTTGCTGTTTTTCAGCGTTAAATAAGTAAAAAAGAGTTCATGGTTTTTCAAGAAAACTCAACAAGGCAGAGATTTCCTTTAATGGAAAGTCTATTTCAGAAATCTTTTGTATCTTTTATGTTTCAAACTTTTTTGTCATTAAAAAAAAAAGAAAATCTTTTCACAATCAGTTTCCAGGCACATTTGTGTTCTTATCATCATTTTCCTGTTCCAATACGATGCTCCAAATCCCTGACGATGAAGGGGGTCAAGTGTGTTCAGACAAGCTTTCAAGTTTCATTCAGGTTTATTCAAATTCTTAATTTTCTGTTGTTGCTTTTGCTATTGTTGTCTTTGTTTTTGGGTTGTTGTTTTGTAGTTGTTTTCCTGAAAAGGTGTTTATCCATGAATAAAATGAGGTTTCCATTTAGAGTAGGCCCGGGGGGCCACTTAGCCATTCTGTTGTACACATGCGTGAACAAAAAAACACGGAAAAAGGGGGGTATTTTTGTCAAGAGGCACGGTCCGTACGTTTCGTGTTTAGGGGTCAGAAAACACTGATTTTCAACAAAAAGGGGTATATTTTCAAAATCCGACCAAACGTGTTTGGGGGTAATTTTTTAGACTAAGGGTTGTTTATTTAGAAAAACTTGTTAAGGGGGTAAAATGAAAGGAATAACCGTGTGAAATCCTTGTTTAGGGGTCATTTTTAAAGCTACTCGATAAACGTGTTTAGGGGGTATTTTGAAAACCTTTGTTCACGCATGTGTACACCATTATAGCTAAGTGGCCCCCCCGGGGAGTAGGCCTATTACTGTGGGGACATGGTCATGTTAGATCGATGATAGTTGCAAATATGAGTAAATGTGGTAAACCACATTGGAATGGGATAAAATTGAGTCTTCTTACAAAATTCTAGTTTTCTCAAGAACGGCTCGACGGATTTTGCTCAAACTTTCACCTATGAAAGACTAAACTATACTAATTATTATTCTGAAAAAATTTTAATTTTTATTCATTGGTTTCTGAGATATGATCAAAAACAAAAGTGATGCATTTTTATTGGGACACCCTGTATGTAGGGACGCAACATCCCCCTTTTCATATTGAAAGGTTTAGACTAAGAGTCAAGTTTGATTTTTAGTACATTTAGCATAACAGCCATATTTGGTCAATTATTATTGACGAGTCCTATAAGCCGTCTGTGGTTCCGTTAACCGTATCAGTTAACCTGATGCTGTGAAGTTCTGCTACAAATCGTTCTGTTATCCATATCAGCTAGCATGATGCTGTGAAGTTCTGCTACAAATCGTAACAATAACGTTCCGTAATCCAATCATGAAAATATCTCCAGAACTGTCGGAAACTGGTGCAGTTCTTGTGGTTTCAGAAGCAATAATGATTTTGTGCCGTGGTTGTAAATCCTTGTGGTTAATTCAGGTAAAAATAAGCAATGCTCAACATTGCATAAAGTCTAATAAACACTCCAGTGTTTTCTGTACATGGTGAATTGTCTATCAGTCATACTCACTCATAGTATGTACGCACATTGTATTGTGGTTTGCATCAGTTTTCAGTTTATATTTACTGAGTCATTGTATACATGGTGATCAGCTGATGGTGATCCACTAGTCCATATTCACTCATGCCAACACATTGTGTTTTGCTAACAAGTTCAAGTCCACTTAACTTATATACAACATTCAACTACCAACACTTTAGTCCATGGTTACAAAGTTTGTTCCATTGAGTTTGATTCTCTGCTAGTGTATTATGTTGCGGTAGTCGACTTCATGCTGTTAGAAGTAGCTAGTTTCACTATTTCCAATATTCAAATGTTTATTTGAAGTATTGATTGATATTCAAGCTTTCCATATGGTGAAGTCACTTATTCACTTGGAGTAATGTGCATAATGCAAATAGTAATAGAGTGTATTGATTGATTTTACTTCAATCAGTTAATCTGATGTGTTGGTTTTACAGTTACATGTAGAAGTTCGAAGTAAAGTTTTTTTGTACAGTTTAATAGTAATTGTTCTTCATCCTTTTCCAACACAATGATATCAAGGCTAGGATGTAATTGCAAGATTTCTGCTGGCTTTACCCGAGAGCAATTTAAGTCCAAGAGCAATGTAAGATTTTGGTACTTGGAATGTTAGAAAAAGGGGGTAGTCAATGCTACTTAAACATATTTGAAATTTATGGATAATTAGGTGACCATATTAATTTTACAAATCCAATTTCTTTGGTTTTCTTACATTTCTACCACTGGAAGTTGTTTGCTTTGTGACTAGGTTGAACCGTACATGCAAATTTTTATTTTTTGTGCTGTCAAGCTTGCGCAATATGCTTTTTGGTTGTAGTGCGCATGTGCGGTTGCATGCTTGATCTTTTTGATCATTGTTGTCTTGCTGTTGCAATTTTTGTTGCAGTGCGCCTGTTTGGTTACTGTTACGAGCTTTTATATGCTTTCTGTTTCTACGCAAAATTGCGCCACTTACTGTTTCCAAGACATATGATCGTGGTTCCGTACTTTCATTTCAAATAGTTGCTGGGATCCACTTACCTGTTGCATTGTCTTGAACGCTTGCCTGTTGTCCCTGTGACAATTTTGGTAATTCCTTGGCATGCTGGTCATGATATTCCTTTTGTTTCTTTTGTTTTTCTACTATCCTGTCTTGTACAGAGTCCTTATTTTCTCTGTTATTCTGTGTTTTGGAAGGTAAATTACTTTGTACTTTTCTTCCATATAACATTTCCGCTGGGCTTGATAATTTGCTGTCAACGGGAGTAGTGCAAATACAAAGCAGTGCTGATTCCAAATCTCTTCCACTGTCCTTGGCTTTCTGTAAGGCATTCTTAACTATTTTTACCTGTGATTCTGCGAAGCCATTGGACTGAGGATAGTAGGGTGAAGAAGTTACATGCTCAAATTGCCATGATTTGCTGAACTCTTTAAAGGATGCGCTGTCGTACTGAGGACCATTATCGGAGATCACTTTTTCCGGAATTCTATGTTCTCCGAAGATCTGTTTCATACATTCTATTACGCTGTGGCTTGTGCAATTTACAGGCATCTTTCTCACGACGGGAAATTTGGAGTAATAATCCGCTACGACCAGATAGTTGGAATTGTTGAAACTGAAAAGATCAGTTCCTAGTATCTGCCAAGGTCTTTCTGGAATAACATGGTTTATGAGTGGCTCTTTAGTTTGACTTGGCTGGTATTTCTGACAGGTTGGACACGTTGAACATATGTTTTCTATGTCCTGATTTATGTTATACCAATACACAGTTTCTTTAGCTCGTAGTTTAGTCTTGCTCATTCCTTGGTGCGCTTCGTGAAGTTTACTCAAGATCTGGTTTTGTATTTGTTTGGGGATTACGATCCTGTTACCCTTCAATACATTTACCATCTTCTGTTGATAGTTCATCTCTGAATGACCAATACTTACGTAAACTTTGGGGTAAGCTTTTACTAAGATTAGGCCATCCATCTACAATAATCTGAATCAATCTCTTGAGGTCTTCATCTTTGGAAACTTGTTTCTTCACATATTTGTTCTAACCGACTGTCACTAAAGGCAACAAACTTACCTGTATGTCAAGATCGATCTTCGTTGAATCTTTTTGAGGAAGCCTGGAAAGTCCATCAGCAAGAAGGATCTCTTTACCTGGTCGGTATTTAATGGTCATATCATATGGTTGAAGACGAAGGAGCATACGTTGAAATCTAGGAGGGGCTACTGTTAGTGGTTTGTGTTGGATCATCTCCAGGGGCTTGTGGTCACTTTCCACTGTGAAGTTCTTGCCTTAAACGTATGTATGGAATCTTTCACATCCGAATACTACTGCAAGCAGTTCCCTCTCTTTGTTGGCGTAACGTGTTTCTTCGTCTTTCAACGCCTTTGACGCGTATGCCACCGGCTTATTGTCCTGTAGAAGGACGGCTCCCAAGCCTCGCATTGATGCATCTACCTGTATGACAGACTCCTTATTAGGGTCAAAATAATGCAGTGTGGCAGAGGCACATATCTGATCTGAAGCGGGGCTCGAACTCGCGACCTCATGATTCGGAGTCCTGCGCTATCCCACTAGACCACACAAGCTATAACCATTGATGAGGAAGAAACTCTCTGGAGAAAACATATCCTGGGATCATCAAATCCTGCATAGCTGCTAAATACATTGGTGTAGGGTAAACCGGGGTAAAAAGGCCCACCGGGTAAAAAGGCCCGCTAAACTTTTGTTCATTGCCAGTAAAAAAATATGGGATATGATGTTAAATGAAATATATTTTTTAAAAGTGCAATTATACAGTAAACAGATGTAAGAACAAACTTTACGGGTACACAGAGCTTTCGAAGGAAAAATGGAAAATAAACCGTTAAAAATTGACGATTCAAACTTTTGCACGTGAGACTTAAAATCGTTAATATTTTGACATTTATGTTTCATTGTTTGAATCTTATATTGATTATTGTTCAGAACAGTAATTCTAATAATTAGAAAAAGTTAGAATAGTGAAACAAATACTAGTATTTCCATAATTCCACTTTCTTGAGTGGGCCTTTTTACCCCAGAAAAAATCAAGCACCCTGGGGTAATAAGGCCCACCCCTCTTAAAAGAAGATTTTAACAACATTTAAAGAAATTTTATAATGTTGATAATATTCAGGAATAGGGTTAAAATGAACCCCTGAAGAAAAATTATTCAAAAGTAGCAGATATTTCAACGTTTTGTCTCATTTGATACATTGAAATGAGAAATATACTGAAAATAATGAAAAATTTGACCTGGACTTGACCTTTTGACCCGTAAGAACCACAATATCTTAATTCATTATGAAATTTTCTTTTAATTTAATAGAGGGTTATTAGTTACATACTTTTTATCCATATAGTGCCCAGAATTGTAGTATTTTACAAAGTTATGACACCAAATGTTACCCCTACCCCTAAGTAAATGGACACCTGGAGCTTTTTCCTTTATGTTACATCACTGCATTTACTTAGTAAAAACATGAGAAATGAAAAACATATCTATGGTTGCATTTGAATCATGTTATATATACTGATGAAAACAATTTAAAAATATACCTAGTAAAGGTTGTTGATTTTATAAAAATTAAATACAGTAATTTGAAGTTGTGAAGGTATTTTGTAGAATTTTCACAAGTAGCAATTATGTTATGGTGAAACTGTACACACAAGAAAAGAGGTCCCTCACAAAGAATTAATAAGAGAAAATCAGAAGTTTTTTGGTTTGAAGTATTGTCTAACAAAGCTTAAACAAAAGTAAATCCTGTTTGAAAATCATAGCAACTGTAATATGGTTGCCATGGTTACCAGCTTGGTCAAATCCAATGCGGGCCTTTTTACCCCGAGGCCGGGGTAAAAAGGCCCGCCAAAGTAATCGCCGTAAAGGTCACCTTATTAATAAAATATCAATAAAATATTCATGAAACTAAATTTGCATAAAAAAGAGCAGACATGTAGTGGTTAAAACCACATAACTTTATCCAAGATTCTCCAAGCTGATCCGAGATATTTAGCAAAAACCTCAAAAACGGGCCTTTTTACCCCGGTTTACCCTATGTCATTAGTCTCAACTTTGCAGTGCGTGGTGGTGATGAACACCGCAATTTGAGATGGAAAAATTCACATTTGGAGCTTATGACTGATAGAAAGGGGGATAGGTTCCTCAGATCTGGGACCAATGGTCCCAGCTCAGATACACTGAAGATTGTTCAAAAACAAACCGTGGTGGTCTGAAGCATCGCATGGTCAAACCCCAAATTGTTGATGCATATGAATATAAAAAAGATTGGGAACAATGTATAATCACTCGCTATAATAAGTACTTATATCATTGTCCACAAAACAAGCCAGATACATTCTATCTTCGACCTCTAGCTAACCCTAGAGGCATAGTCTGGTAATGCCATCAAACCTGTTGGTCGACACAAGCTTTCCCAAGTTGTGGGAGATATCTGCAAGCAGGGGGCCTTGAAGATTGTTACATGAACCATCCTCTCTGTGCATCTGCTGCAAGCTGCTTGTATGACAACAAAGTTGACGAGCAGCTTATCTGTTAAGTTACAGGACACAGATACAACGCAGTTATACAGTACAAGAGAACAAGTGAGACATTAAAATGCAAGGTGAATCAAGTCATAATGATAAGAGGTATATTTTCAGTAGATAGTACGGAGAGCATGGAGAGTGGGAATAAGAAACGGACCACAACCCCATCTGCATCTGGTGAAGATCCCGGTAGATCTGTGTCACTGACCCTCAATATCAATCTTTAAATTGCATTTGTCAGAGTGAAGCCAAGTGAATTAAATACTTGCTTCGCACAAGTTCAAAAACCTTAGTGGGAACACTGGTTGTACATGTAATGTCTATTGCATGATGTGACATTAACAAGCTCTTCTGTCACCCATCTAGGGCTGGAAATTAGCACCCGCCTGACAGCCAATGGCGGGTAACTTTGTTGTCGGGCGTGTAAAAATTGAAAGTTATCTGCCCGACATGGCTTGAAATTTTTTTTTTAATTTGACTTAATTTTACAAAAATAGCAACTTATTGCAATAATCACACAAATTTCAAGTACAAATTTCGAATATTTTAGAGGTTAGGGCCTATATGTTCGGGCAGGTAAATTTCTTATCGACTGACTAGTACGAAAAAATACCAATGTCCAGCCCTGCACCCATCACTTTATACAAATACAACATGGTTTGAGGGGAAGTATCACAAATTACTGTTCCCGAGGTGTTGGATGATCGAGACTTCCTCCCGAGGCGCAGCCAAGGGCGGAAGTCTTGATCATCCAACACTGAAGGACAGTATTTTGTGATACTTTTCTGAAATAAACCATGTTGTATTTGTTTTACTACACCTCAAAAAATCACAATTCAACTTGGGAATAAAACTTTAAAATCAACAAATGCAGTATTTTGCCATGAGCCATGCGGTAGTACCATGCGGTAGTTTTTACTCTTTCCCAGCGTATGCGTAAAACACATAGCTGCAACACATAAACGCGTACCCGCACAACTGTACTTTAGTTATAAAAGCGCATGCGGGAAAGAGTCAAAATTACTTATTATGCATCTCTGCTTTTTGACCAATAAAAAGACTGTATGGATTAATAAATAGTTATACATGTAAGGTGTAGTTATACTAGCTAATTCAGTTCTGTTTTCCTTTCATTTCAGGTATTACTATCAACTATTGAACTGATATTTTCACTGTTGTACGATGAAAACTTGAAGACCATCAAGAGAAATGGTGAGATCTTGTAACCCGACCTAACAGCATTAACAATCATGAACTCACATAGACCATATATTTGCCACTTTTGCAGTAACTTCTTCGCAAAGTTTGACCATCTCAAGCAACACATGCATAGACATCTGAAGAAATATTCAAGAATAAAATCAAAAAAATTACAACTTGTTGATCGAGGCAGTAGTTCAAAACATCAGGATGTACCCGTAAGGTCTACAACAGATGACAAGCTGGCCAATTCCACGATGATGGGTGCAATTAAACAAATAAAGTGCGATATCTGTTCGGCAATTTTTCAAAATCGAACAAGTTTAATTGAACACGCCAAAACACACCTGTTTGACCTTCAGTGTCGGTATTGCGGGAAAGTCTTTACCAAGAAATCCACACTGAAAAGGCATGTGAGAAGACACACTGGGGAAGGGTTTGTTCAATGCCAATATTGTGACAAAAGCTTCCCTGAAAGCAACGATTTAAAAAGACACACCTTGACGCACACTAAAGAGAAACCCTATAAATGCCCGTTTTGTGATATGTGTTTCGGATACAGCAACGCCCTCAGAGCTCACAAGCAAACGCATAACATGGATATCACATACAAGTGCGCAGCTTGTGAGAAATGTTTTAAAGACCCGACAAAACTTGCCAATCATGCACGAACTGTTCATAAAGAAAACCCCCGTAAAGCATCGTTCATTCGTAAATTGGAATGTGGTTATTGCCAGAAAAATTTCAAGCAAAAGCGGTATCTTTTAGATCATGTAAAAACACATCATACCTTTGAACGGCCATTTCAATGCGAACTTTGCACAAAAGGGTTTGTTCGTAAAGATCTTCTCGTACTTCACATGCGTACGCATACTAAAGAGAAACCATATAGATGTCAGGAGTGTGGTAAGTGTTTTTCGCAGAGTTCTACTCTCAATGCGCACAAACGAATTCACACGAGTGAAAGACCGTATAAATGTGAATGCTGCGATAAATCTTTCACGTTTGGTTCGTCGTTAACTTATCACAAAAGAATGGCTCATGACAATTTTGAAAAACCTTTTAAATGCCAGTATTGTAGTAAACCATTTGCATTAAGTAGCCACCTCATGGCTCATGTCAGAAAACATACCAAAGAGAAACCGTATCAGTGTGAATATTGCACCAAGTATTTTTCGGCAACTACAGCTCTAAGACGCCATCTCAGAACGCACGCCTGGAATTGGCCATACCAGTGCGAATACTGCCAGAAACTCTTCAAAGATTCATCCACTTTTGAAGAGCATAAAAAGACTCATATGAAAGAAAAACCTTATTCTTGTGAGTTATGTGGCCATAGTTTTTCCACAAGCGGAAGTTTTGAAGTCCACCGTGCGACACGTCATGGGATAAAACAGTACAAGTGTGAACAATGTGACGAGTCATTTGCATATGCTAATGTCCTAAAACAGCATATGATGATACATGAAAGGGTTAAGGTCAATGAACTTTGTAAAAACCTTTCAACCTCAACTCCTAATCTAATGACCTCAACTCTGTCTTTGAATCAACTCTGTGAGGAATCTTCAACTACAGCTCAATCTCCAAATAAAGTCTCTGAAACAATAGCAACTCAACATATAAATAAACTTTGTGCAATGTCTTCAATGCCAGTGCAATCTTCAAAACGTAAGGATCAAACTCAAAAACAGATTATAAGAAAATGCAAGCTTTGTCAGAAATACTTTAAGGATGAGAATGACTTTGAAATTCATGCTTGCCATAAAGGAGATACCGTTGATCTTTCAAAAGGTGATATAGTTATATTATGTAATAGTGAAGATGACTTAAGTATGTCTAAGAGTGACTTGAGGCATGAAAATAGATTATTGAAAAGTATCCTCAGAAGTCTTTTGTCTCAAGGACCTGTCACTCAGAAATATTGGGAGCATGGACGTTTATATCCAGGGGATGATGTTGGGATAAGAGATTTGCATAGTATATCAAGATCAAATAAACTGAAGAATGCAGATGAAGCGATTCAAGATAACATGGATTCAAACAATTATGAAACATCTGTCAATTTTACAAGTTCTAACCCCTCAAAATCAGACGAACATCCTAACAACAACTCAAAAGCTCCAAACAGAAGTCCCACAAGTATGGACATTCAAGAGCTGATTAGAGGTGACCATTCTCAAGATATGGCACCAAAAAGACAGTGTATGACAGGGTTGATGGTTAGAAAACCATCAGATCCTACAGATTCTGGTAATATCACTCAAAACAGTAACCAAAGTACCAACAATCAAACCATCAACATTGTGTCAGAGACTGATGATTTTGTTGATATTAGCTTAAAAGATCATGGTTATAATGGCAACATCACTCCTACTGTTATTGATTTATCAGATTTAGAGGATATTGATCAGTCCAATCAGTCGGAACCTTATAAAGGTGATGCCCAGAAGTCAAGTGGTCAAAGATTTTCAACCGATGACCATTCTGAAATGAATCAAAAACTTGTCGGGGATGCGTTGCCTGGCATCAGTACTAAGTCAGGCAAAAGAGGTGCAAAAGAGGTCAGTCTAATGGACCATGTAATGAGTGTCATCAATGGCAACAAGAGTGTCATCAGTGGCAACAGGCACATATTTGATACATCAGAGGCTAGCAAGGATAGCCAAGTCGCAAATCATGCAAATGAATTTGGAATTAATAGTGTCTTGAGAAATAATGTGCACAATTATTCTCCATCTGCAAGAAGTAGCCAAAAGTCACACGAACGTGTCACATGTCGAACTGTAAAGGAGCCAATTGATGGTAAACTTCACAAGGACAATTTGATTGATTCTTATGGCGAAGTCTTCAATACAAATACACAGAAAATGTGTGAATTGGGGCACTTAGAAGGCAACAGTCAAACTATACATGTGACACAGCCTATAAATACATCGGATGGAAATCTGTGTCATGATAACACAAGACTGAACGATTCTTATGAGGATACAGATCAGTCTATGAACAGATCGGGTGAGCAACAGGTGCTTTATGAAAAAAGTATAACAGAGAATGGATTGGGATGTGCCGCATTGCCTAGTATTACAAACACATCTGGTAATGAAAAACAGAAGAATGAACCATTAGATAACCGTATGCAACCACATCGTTTAGATCAGGTATCTCAAAGTCAACTTGATAAAGAATTCAGTTGTGAATTTTGCCAGAAAGAATTCAAACATAAGAAAGACCTTAAGAAACATTTGCAAAGTCATCACAACAATGAACGGTCATATCTGTGCGAAATTTGCGACAAACGATTCTGTCGCAAAGATTTTCTTCAAATGCATACACGAACTCACACGAAGGAGAAACCGTTTCAATGTACAGAATGTAAAAAATGTTTTACTCAAAATTCAACCTTGAATGCCCATAAGAGAATGCATACCAAAGAGAAACCGTATCAATGCGAATTTTGTCAACAGTCTTTCACGTTTGGATCCTCTTTGACATATCATACGAGAACGTATCATCTCGATAAACCATTTCAATGCGAACGTTGTGGAAGATCGTTTGCGCTTAGCAGTCATCTCAACACGCACATCCGTGACCAGCACTTGAAAATTAAACCGTATAAGTGCGAACTTTGTCCGTTTTGTTTTACACGCAAGGATACTCTGGCGAGACACATGAAAACACATGCCAGAAAGGCAGCTAAGAAGAGAAAACAATCTGCAAATAAGGAGCTGAGTGTTGATGGAAAAGTGACATAAATTGAGGTAGTCGGTCAGCAAGCTTTTTCTAAAGGGGGCGCGGGGCTATTTTTACCCTATGGTTCCCAACTTTTTGGATCAATTTTTGACTTTTCTGAAGGTTTTGATCAACATTTTCTGGATATCTGGTAATTGACTGTTATTTTCTAACATATGAAGTGTAAATCATCCACAAATAGAATTACGAAATTTTGTCCATTGCCCCCTTAATTAGTACAACTATTTGCAACACTGCAAAATATATTTTCTCTAACTACTGATTTTCAGTTTGTTATTACGTTGTAAATTTTTCATATATTTAAATCTTTTATTATCATTGGGCAGCTATATTTCTATTGCTGTTGAACAGTGTTAGAAAATCTGAATGCCCTTTTAGTATGCCAGCAGTTTAGATTTGAAATAAAAGGGGGAGGGGGGATACTTAGTACAAAAGGGGTTATGGGGACGTGCCACAAATTTGGGTAGCAAAATCAGGCTTTTTGGTATTCTAATCAGTCCTTTTTCTTTGCAAAATGAGGTATTTTGATGGGTTTTCCAAAATTTGCGCCAAATTTGGACATTTCTTCTCAAAATGTCTTAAAATTTTGCCAAAATACAGCAAATTTGGACAAAAAAAAATGAGTTTTTGATTAAATTTGGCTCAAAATTTAGAAGATTTGGTATATGGAAAGGTCAATTTTCTTAAAAATTGGTATTTGGATGGGTGACTTTCCAAATTTTCCAGAGGCACGTCCCTACCCAAACCAAATTTGAGTACCCCCCTGGGAATAAAACCCAGTGTAAATCTGAAACCTCGGTTATTTTCAGCTATGTAGATGTTGATCATTATGCATGAGAGAGGTGTAAGATTTTAGACCAGGGTGATGATTCACAAAGCTTTTGTTTTTAGAATCGATCCTTAACCGATTTTGGACACAATTTCAAAGTATTTATCCCTGTTTATAAGCTTACTTTCTGTTATGGCGTATAACACGACTTACACGTGCGTCATTTTCATATTCACGCACAAGACCATGCGCTTTACTCCTAACGGCGCAAGGCTCAAAGCGTAAGGTATTTGTCACTGCTAAAAAGTCAATTTTTTGCTTAATTTTGCTCAATATCTCGAAAAACTAAGTCGGTTACCATATTTTTGTTATGTTTGTTAAAAGTACTATATGTGATGGCTCTGTGATGGCTCACCCCTGAAAGGGGGAATTTGAAGACGTTATCAATTTTGATTTTTTTCATTTCATCTGTTGCAGCATTTTCTAAGCTTTAAAATGACACCTTACTTATTGAAATTGATCCAAGGGGATCAAATTTTACAACAGAAAATCTGCAAGAAATTCTTATTATTTTCTTTATTTTTTGCTACCTATTTTCACCTGTATCTTGAAAAGTGTTCTGTCGCAAAGTCCCCCTTTTCGGGGTGAGTCATCACAAAGTCCCCCTTTTTGGGGTGAGTCATCACATATAAGGACCAAAACATATGTGAATAAGAGAGAAAAAATAGAGCAGTGTTTTTGTCTGACTTATTTTTATTTTAATCCCTGTCAATTTCTAAAGTAATACGAGTGCCTCCTCCGGGAGCGTATATCAAATACCGTATACTTCTATGTGATCGCAGTCTTAGAAGTACTTTCAATACGTTGCCCCATACGGTTTGTCCCATTATATATACGTTCAATTCACTATCTATACGGTGGTGGTCCGTTTGGCACACGTTCGGTATGCGAAACCTTATTACGTTATTTGTATGTTTTTGCTCTATACAGTGATGTTTGACTGAGCCTTGTACATTATTACCACATTTGATAGCAGTCCTTAGTTTTGCAGATCGAGATCGTGGATTTCTTGTAATTTCATCGTCACTAGGCAAAATCAAATCTTTTGACCTACCCATGATTTATAAATGTGTGTAAAAGAATTGAGTCAATGTTTTTCCTGATAGGTTTTGGCATATCAACCATGTCTCATTGATTTGAAGTCAGAATGTATCAATTTTAACCAGCAAGCAACACCGTTTTGCTTAGAACTCTAGATCTTGATTTAAAAAAAAAAAAATCTGAATTCAATTCTTGCAAATTCTTGAAAATCTGCAAGAAATTCTTATTATTTTCTTTATTTTTTGCTACCTATTTTCACCTGTATCTTGAAAAGTGTTCTGTCGCAAAGTCCCCCTTTTCGGGTGAGTCATCACAAAGTCCCCCTTTTTGGGGTGAGTCATCACATATAAGGACCAAAACATACGTGAATAAGAGAGAAAAAATAGAGCAGTGTTTTTGTCTGACTTATTTTTATTTTACCATAGTCAATGGTAAAAAGTGGTAACACATAGTGTTTGTGAAACATTTTCACCAAATACTCCTCAATGTGGTAGTATTTATTCTTAATCACCAAGCCTCCGTTATTAATAGAAAATACATTGGAACTATATATCAGATCATAA
>JXSR01S044483.1:2835-16438 GCA_000969725.1 Ophiothrix spiculata | reverse complement strand
AAGAAACTACATTGAAGCACATAATGGAACTCATCACCAATATCACCACATTATATTCCAAAATGTTCATTTCTCTAGCCTCTTTATTATTGAAATTTAGTTCCCAAGATAAAAGACCCAAATTTCAAGCAAAATTTAGCAATTGTTTTGCTTGAAGAGCTCAAATTTAGCCCCAAAACAATAATTCTTAGGTCATTTTTGGGTCGCTTCAGTTCTCTATTATCTATACCCCTGTTCAGAGCCTATCTTTTAATTTGTTTCCTAGACTAGGGATTCAGATATCGGGTCTGCACACTCCTACCAAACCCAAAATTGGGTGCCCCCAGCAATGTTTAAAGTTTATTACATTGTAATCAAAGATCCTATCATGTGACAGAGGGGCGTTATATTAGGAAATATCCATTAGATTTCAATAGAGCGTATTGCCACTTCAACTCAGCTTTGTTTACTAATATTGATTCTCGTGATCAATATCAACAATTGTTTTGATTTAATTAATGAGTAAACCAGATCGTTTGTCTGGATATGATGCTATCACTACAGTGGAGTCATAAAGCACTGAACTTGAGTCTTGGAGTACTTCCTATTGCTATGGCATTGTGATAAGCTTATCCAGGGACTGCATGCCCATCCCTAGGCTAGCTCTAGCTTTGTATCATGTGACCTCTGGTCATGAAAAGCACCGTATGCCCATCCCTACATAGGATGATGAGCTTTTTATTTGTACTATTAAAATGATATTGTGTTAAGATTATCGAGGTGTGACATGCCCATCCCTAGGCTGGGCCTATAGCTTTGTAATACTATTATTACTAGGCCTACAATGACATTGTTATAAGCTTAGGTCAAACGATATTTATGTTGCAATTGTGGGGATGCAATTTTTAAGTCAGGTCAGTCGGTCAGGATTTCTTTCTTTCGTTTTATCACTTTTCCTAAAGGAGATTTTGACCTTAAGCATCTCTAAAAACATACATGGTAAAGGTACATGAAATGGAGATTATTTTTCAGTTATTTCTGATGTGACACCGAAGATTTGCTGTTTAACACATTTACTGTGAGTTTCTGCGCTAGAAACGGCTAGTCTAAAATTGTGAGGAAAGAAAGACTTGATTTTTGCCAGATTTACGGTTGGCCGTTATTTTTGCATGCCCATCCCTAGCCCTTCCTTTGTACCATGTGACTTGTGGACATGAAAAGACACTGTGCGCCCATCCCTAGACTGGCCTTAGCTTTTTATTACTATTAAAATGGTATTTTGATAAGCTCATCCAGGGGTGACATGCCCATCTCTAGCCTAGCCCTAGCTTTGTATCACATGACCTGTGGACATGGAAATTAAATTTGGTAGCAAATCTAAAATGGTCAAGTACTCACAAAGGGCAGTATAGAAACAAACGGTTTACCAATTGTTCTTTGATAATTGCTGTAATTGATCATTAATTTAAACCAACAAATATCTGCTAACTGGGTACTAATTTAATTCAACATCCATGTATACATGCTTTTTGAGATCTTACAGAGGGAGTGACATCTCACAAATTAAGTGCCAACCTCTCTTATTGTTGTCCAGATGGTCACCGGTTGGACTAAAAAGGGGTTATGGGGACGTGCCACAAATTTGGGTAGCAAAATCTGGCTCTCTGATATTTTAGTCTTCTTTTCTTCGCAAAATGTGCTATTTTTATGGGGTTTCTTTTCAAATTCCTCCAAACTTTTATTAAAGCATTTCTTCACAAAACTTGTTCCAAAATAGCTCAAGTTTGGGCAAAACATGTGATTTTTGAATAAATTTGACTCAAAATTTTGGAGATATGGATGGGTCCCATTTTCATGAAAATTGGTACCTTGGGTAAGATCAAATCTATTTCATTCATACTTATTCCACTGTGGAAGATTTTTCTGATATCTCCCACAGAGGGAGTCTGTTTTGTAACTGTATTCCTGTTCGGAAAGAGTTAAAACTTTTCCTTAGAAATTCTCAACATTTGTTTTGAAGGCCACTAACAGGAAACCACATATTGTTTCTTATGGAGTGAATACTTCATTAATAGCCTTTATCTGTAGGCACATATGTCTCAGTCACCATTATGAACGACAGGATATGAGGAAAATGTGACACTAGTTATTAACTTCCTTCATGTCCCACATCCATACATTTAAATGGAAAGAACAGAATTACAAGTCTCAGTTCAGAAGCGTGGTCCAACATTTCTACATTTGGTTTTCAGTTTTAAAGGTTTTTTAGACCTACTTTCTTGTCAAGTCTTGTCAGTATAAATCCTCAATCAATACGCGACTAGGCATAACATCCTTGAATGAATGTGAACTGAATCAAAAGATGTCTCAATTTCACTCAGAAAGGATGTTTGCTCAAGGCAAAATAAATGGATCTCGAAAAAATTGAAAAGAGAAAACTTGTAATGTTTAAGTAGACAAGCTGATATGAAAGGCCAAACTGTCAAGTCTCGTATCTCCAAATAAGTTATATTGAATAAAAAATTGATTTCGGTCAAATTCAGTTTTTGACCTAATATGCTGTAATTTGATAACTAAAAAGCCTAAAGATAAATCCAACAATGGTTTCTATTTTATGTGTTGTAAACAAGCTTTGGAGCAAGTCTGAATCAAAGACCCCTAGCTGGAAAAATAGTTAATTGGAAAATGAAAAATATAATTTCCTTAGTAGGTTGAGACAATTCATAACATGTTCCAAAATTTGACAAAAGTTCCACTATTTTAGATTGTACCAGTAATTCACATCTTTATACACATTTTTCCACACCATATCAAACATTTGTTCTAATTTTCAACAACTTCACGCAGAACGTTGCCAAGTGCATTGGAAGAAGTTCAAAATTTTGAGCTGTTATATGGGTGGTGAATTCTCAGCCCATACACTTCCCAAAGTAAATAATTCTCTCCCCATCGTCAAGGATAGTCGGCCATGACACGTCTAGTTACCGACCCCATAGCTGTGTGACTGGAAATGCCATGTCTGATTTTAACGCCCAGGGTATCTCAAAAGACACATGTCCAAGTTCTGTCTTTATAGATGAGAAGTTAAAATTAGCAAAGTTCAATGGACCATGCCTCCTTTTTTTTCTTTTTGACCTAAATTCTTACAAACTAGTTTCATATAAGTCAAAAACTAAAGATGGAAGCGATGTGTATGAAAAAGAGCAGGGTAATTGTCTAACATGGCCAAAAAGTCACAGAATAGTACCAAATTAGGCTCATACTAACACAACTCAAGGACGTAACCCCTCCCCCACCCCCTCCTCCATGCTGATTACTGGGATTTTATGCTTAATCAATATTATTCAAAATTAAAGGCAATGGGAGCTAGTTACCAACCATTAATCAATCCACTGCCACCCCTAGAGCTGGCTATTACTACTCTACTAATCTATGTAAAGATTGTTGGAAAAAAGTGAATGTTTATTCACTGAAGTGATGGAAATATCTCTTGTTGAGTTAACATGCTGATAAACATCAAAAAAATCTCTAATTTCAAATGCTTTGATTACAACAGTAACTTATTGAATGTTGAACATTGTTAAATTACAAAATGTAGATCAAGACTATACACTTGTCATTTATTTGAACAAGGAAACATTTATAAGGGGAGCGTGGCCAAGCAGTTAGAGCATCTGACTCGTAATACTGAGGTTCCAGGTTCGAGCTCCGGTGGCAGGACTTTTGGTCGAACCATGTCTCCATGTGTCCTTGGGCAAGAAACTTTACTGTAATTGCTCAGTGGTTCAGAAGTTATGTAAAGTCTTTGATCCCCCTGTGCGAATGCTCCTTCTTGGAGTGCTGCATACAGTGTATACCTGGTGGTGAGTTCCCCCAAAAGCAATTTTTTAATTTGAACAAGTGAAACATTAAGCTTAACACAAAGATGCATTTTCCATTGCATCCCCCTTAATCTGTCATCTGCGTCGCATGTAGCCCTACGGCCGTTCTCATGCTCAGTCTGTTTCTACCGGGCGCCTTGGGTCGTGTCTGACGCTATTGATTAGCTCTCTGATGATGGCAAAGACTTCCATTATCACTCACAAGGAGCTTCTTTACATAATTCTATGAATTTGTGAACATATTGCACCGAAATAGTCTGGTGAATGTAATTAATAATAGCTACTTTGAAAAGATATTGGAACCTTCCCATCATGCCTTGCTTCCAATTACAACCCCATACAAAAATTCCATTGGAGGTCCCATCATGCCTTGCTTCCAATGTAATTTTTTGTATGTGTTCTAATGAGAGGGTTTGGGATAATCAAAAGCACCTACCCTTAAACAAATCTTCCGTACTTTCTTACAACTACACTTTTCCTCTGAATTCTAACTTACCAGAGTGTATCGCCGTGATCCAATTTTCCAATTCAATCTGCGTAGTGGCTTGTAGGAGATAAGCATCGCCGAATGCTGTACTGAGGCAGAATATGTTGTCTCTTTTGGTGTGCTCTGGGACTGCTTGAGCTATACTGCCTTCAACAACTGAAAAAATAAGATTGCACATAAAAACTGAAGGTTTGGTGATCTGAAGTCATTTGTGCCTTTTATTAGTCAACAAAATGTGTTTTTATTTCAATAGATTCGTATGTCTGGATAGACCATGGGTTCTCAATTAAATTTGTTGTCGGGCCATTAAGGACAAATGCCAGTTCAAAAATACATCTTGTCCAAATTAAGACCCTTTTCAATGCTTTTCCTATATAACTCAGTATTCCAGAGGCAATCGAAGGGCCAAAGTTGAAAAGGCCTAGTGTAGACATTTTCAAAATCCATTCGGCATAAATTTGACATCAAAAAAAGGATGAGAATTTGATCAGAACCTACACCTTTAATAGGGAATGCTGATCAAAACAGAAAGATAAACATAAATGATCTGTTGACAATCAAATTTTTAAATGTCATGTTGTTTGTTTGATTGTTTGTTTTTTCAAAACAAGGACTCTGCCAAAGTCATGGATAAATAAAAGCAGTTCAGTGTACAGGCCTTGAGATTCTTACATAAACAGTCCCTGTTGGCCCCTGGTTAGGCCTTGACTTCGTCATGTGAGTGCAAGAAAGTCGTATCTGCAATAGCTGCCATTTGTCATAAATTTGGATTGTACTTGTCACAAGAATGTGAAAAATCTCTCAAAATTTCACTGTCTTATGTCAGTTGTTCTTTAAATGGTTCTTCAGGTGACGGTGTCACCTGAAGAACCATTTAAAGAACCACTGACTTAAGACAGTGACATTTTAAGGTATTTTTCACATTCTTGTGACAAGACATAAAATAAATATAACTTAGGGCAGTCATTGCAGATACATGATGACTTGTACATAGTCTGTGTCCTTGGCCCATCCCTCCTTGTGCTGATTGCAGATATGTTTGTTCTACTTCCACAAAACATGTCTCTTATCAATTATGTGACAGGACATCTGTGTCATAGTGGACAATTTTCTGTTTTTCTAAGTTACCCATTTCAAGCGCATAGCTAGGGCGTTTGGAGGGACCGTGCGCACCGCGGGTTTGATACCAAAACCTGCAAGTCAGTCTTATTTAGAGGTTATTCCGGAACCCGGGATCAACCATAAAAGGCCAATTCTGGCTAAGCAGGTGCATTTTGCTCATCAGAAAGAGCAATTACTTTGTGTTCCAACAGATCCTGATGTGTGGGCACGTGTGGTCTAACGGAAATCGACAGGACTCATAAACGAGAGGTTGTGAGGTCGAGTCCCGTTTGTGTCAACTGGGCAAATCACATTATCACACTTGCCTTGTCAACCTAAAGATTATATATGGAGTTACTACTTGTAGGAATACTGACATTGAGCGCTTGAATAGGCAGCTGGCTGTGTTCTAGTGGTAATGGAATAAATGTAAAGCGCTTTGATCAATTCTGGAAAAGCGCTATATAAGCAGAACATAACGTAAGTTTATTCCAAAATTGCCATTTCAAGAACCAGGAACAATGGAATACAATGGACCCTTAGTGACCATGCACAGTGTCATAGGCAGGATTGATGATAAATAAATTGGTCTAAATCATGATTGACAAATGGAGATTTATCAGAGTCATGAGAATGCAGTTATTAGTCTATGCCATTTCCTGAATACAAATCAAAAACCATGGTTGTCTAAGTTTTTATATGCCGATGTTGACCAGTGTAGTGATAACATGCAGAAATAGTGTTATGAATGTGAAAATCAAGCAGTGGCATATATGGCAAGCCAAATGTACAATAAGTCACCGATCGCCGATAAACAATGTTTTTCGAGTCAAAAACATTTGTTTTCATTGTTTTTCGCGATAAATTATGTTTTTCGACTGGTAAATATTGTTTTTCTAGAAAAACATTGTTTTTCATGACAAACTATGTCACTTAAACTATGTTTGTCAGTTGAAACGATAAACAATGTTTATCGACTTATTGTACATATGGCTTGCCATAGGCATAACCAGATATTATAGCTTTTTTTCTGGGGGGAAGCATGGGCAAGACAACTTTTCCAAAGGGTGCAAGAGTTGTTGCTTGGACCCAAAAAGTGCATCTAACTCTTTCCATTGCCTAAATTGGTAATTTTGTAACCACTGTGCCGGGACTGAGCCGGCCAATACTATGACAATGGTCACCATATTGTCTGTCACTCCTTGAGGGGACTGCTTTGTCTGGAGCATTTTGAGATTTTCATAATGAGAATCTCTAGCTCAAAATAGACAAGTCAAAATAGATGTGGCCAAATTAGTTCAAAAAGTCTGTAGGTACCATAGATTTACAGGGAGATACTGGACTTTGTATACCGGCCCATATAACGGCATCGTCAGCCATGGAGCTCAAATTGGGGTCCACTTGGTTCCCGTAAAATTCAACCCCGAGTGCCAAGATTCCAAGATGTCTGGACTCACCTAGTACGTGTCTTGGTTCAGTGTTTTCGTTGTCAGGCGCATTTTTCTCATCACAATGATAGAATAGCAGCATAGTACCCTTGAGACATACTGCAAAGAAAAAGACAAATTATGAGATTAATTACTAAACAATTTTCTATTCTGTTCATTTTTTCTGACCAAGTTTGGTTGCAAATTTTTTTTTAAGGGAATGGTAATTCTTTGAGCTTATTGACATTGTTCCTTTTTTGGTTATTTGCATGATTTCTTTAAACTTCTTTCATGGGATGCATGACCAAATGACTTGACAATATTTATCATATCAGTTTTTAAGTAATATATTTGATAAAAAGTGATGAATGGTCCTTACTACGAGTGTTTGAAAATGATGTCATAACAACATCAATTTTGCCAAATCACTGCACCTGTGATGCCCATGTTAATGCTATTTTTATAGCTTGAGATTTTCACCATTTTCTTATATGTCCATCTAACTATCCGATAAGATGCACAATGATTCATTTCAGCGAATCATACTTACCATTACACTCTTAATTTAAACGCATTGAAACACAGCACCAGCATACGTTTGACCGTCAGCCATCCTGCTTTATGGATTACCTCCCTCTGGTACTTAATCCAATAATCTTTCCATTTTCTCTTCGCTGCTCTCTCCACTTTCTTCTTTCTCTGTACCAGCATACTTGACCGTCAGCCATCCTGCTTTACGGATTACCTCCCTCTGATACTTACCCCAATAATCTTTCCATTTTCTCTTCGCTGCTCTCTCCACTTTCTTCTTTCTCTGTACCAGCATACTTGACAGTCAGCCATCCTGCTTTACGGATTACCTCCCTCTGATACTTACCCCAATAACATTTCCATTTTCTCTTTGCTGCTCTCTCCACTTTCTTCTTTCTCTACACCAGTATGCTTGACCATCAGCCATCCTGCTTTATGGATTGCCTCCCTCTGATACTTACCCCAATAATCTTTCCATTTTCTCTTCGCCACCCTCTCCACTTTCTTCTTTCTCTGCACCAGCATACTTTTGACCGTAAGCCATCCTGCTTTATGGATTGCCCCCCTCTGATACTTACCCCAATAATCTTTCCATTTTCTCTTCGCCACCCTCTCCACTTTCTTCTTTCTCTGCACCAGCATACTTTTGACCGTCAGCCATCCTGCTTTATGGATTGCCCCCCTCTGATACTTACCCCAATAATCTTTCCATTTTCTCTTTGCTGCCCTCTCCACTTTCTTCTTTCTCTGCACCAGCATACTTTTGACCGTCAGCCATCCTGCTTTGCGGATTGCCCCCCTCTGTTGGAAGCAGGTTCCCTGTGTGTGGTGGGAACTAAGACTTTCAGAATCGTCTTCCCCCTCCTCCTGTTAAAGTTGGAAAAAATACAATAAAATGGAAAAATCAACAAATTGTCATTTCAAAATTGAGGCAAAATATTTAAGTTGTACATACATTTTAAAAAGCAGCTAGATTAGAATGTGGTAGGAAGGAAAATACCACCAAAACAAAAATTGTCATAGGTCCTGTTTAGTTATTAATCAATTTTCACTTAAAGGAAAGAACATGCAGGTTTCCCATAAAGATGAAATAACGGGGTGATATCTTAGCCAGGACCACTTGTTTAGGAGATAATTGCCTGTTGAAGTAAAACATAAATACAATCTGATCTTTTATTTTATCTTTTCGAACTTATCAAAGTGATTGTTGACATTATATTATATACCACAATGGATTGAAATGAAATCTCTGATCATTAAGTTTTCAAATTTATTTTGAAAGTCTTCATACAACTGATGGACAAGAAATAAAACTATTAATTTCTAATATCTAAAACTGTGTTCATCCATTTCTTGACCAATGCATATAGGATTAACCGTCCATTCACAAATCAGATGCTGGTCATTGCACTTCTGAAGAATTGAACAAATATATCTCATTGAAAATGGCACAAAAATGACCCCTTTAACCCCTTCAGGTAAAATGATACACGGTAGCGGAAGTTAATCAATGAGGGTGCGATCCCGTAAATGATGTAAAAATTTTAAGCATTTCTGGACAAACGGCAGCCATACACTAGTAAGTTGCCGTATTTGTTAAGCTTACGTGGCAATTTTGTGTAAATTGTGATGTCTAATAATCACCCACCCTTCGGTAAATGTTGGCGCACCATGGCGATTAATAGGAACAATACGGTATTTCAAAGTGGTAACATGAAAATTACACCCAACCCACAACGACACACCCACAAACTGACCCATCACTGCTTCAAATTTTGTTTCTGAAATATCCACCTATAGGCAAAACAAACACTTATTGGACAATGTGAACAATAATCCAGGGTAGGTGTTGCATTGAGAAACAGTGGGGCCTTGCACTCTGGATTTTTGTTCACACTGTCCAATTAACATTTGTTTGGCCTATAGCAATATCTACAGTAGTCACCAATCTCATCCATACCCAAGATGTACTTCATCAGCAATATATTATGGTTTTGGAAGCTAACATCGCTTATATTTTTCCTAAAATAAGATATTAAGATATACCCCCCTCCCCTCCTCTGCAAAGAGCCACACAGACATATTTTCTGCAGCTGCAGATTCTCTTTCCTACATGTCCGACTAGCGATATTTACACCGTGCTCATCAATATACCCCAAAGGCATTATCATACCAAATAGGTCAATGGCTCTCTGCCGGCCGTGTTTACTCCGACTCAACGGACATTTCGAGCTAAAGTAATAGCTGATGAAGTGTTAAAGCATGTCTATTCCAACATAACACGCTACCCCTGGGGCAGTTTATTTATAACCTGTGTAACTGCTACCTTGATTGATTAATTAAAGTTTCATTTGCGCTAATTTGAGCAGTGAGAACTATGTGCAACAAAAACAAACACTGGTCACTGAGGTGTTGAATTAATTTATTATGGTAGCTGGCCTAGGGTAGTGATGTAACAATGATGTTGACCAGGGGGGGGGGGGGGAGTGTCACTTACACTGATGGAAAGTGTGGGTATGTGCTTTTCAGCCTATATATTTCAGCCCCTCAAGATACCCATACAGGATTACTATAGTTCCACACTCTTAAAAAGAAAGGGTCAAATTGATCCGATAAAGTATCAATATGAGCTTACCCTTTTCCGGATCAATTTTGATCCAAATTCTCCTCAAATTTGATCCTTTTTGGATCAAACACACTCTTTTTTGATCCGAAAAGGATCAACTTTGAGGAGGATTTGGATCAAAATTGATCCGGAAAAGGGTAAGCTCATATTGATACTTTACCGGATCAATTTGATCCTTTCTTTTTAAGAGTGCATAGACTCCCATTTTCAAAGAAAATGACTCAAAACTATGTTTATGATTATAATATAAAGTTTTCCACATAATTTTGGGCAATTTTCAGTTCTTATAGTAACATTGTATTTTTTTTAAAGCAAAAACGCAGTTCCTTAAATCTGAAAAAATCAGTTCTACATCCTATTTTTGACCAAATATCAGTTCTGCGAACTCCTATGTTGGAAATCGCAGGCAGCACATATGTATAAACCTACTTTTTGAGTGCCACAAAACTTTCTCAGTATCTGGTAAATGACATTTATTACTAAATCACTTGTAGATAAAATTTTGTCTAATTCACCTTTTTTTCAAAGTCTTCTCTTTCGTATAATATAAACTGTCCAAATTTGAACTACAAAGTGCACTGACAGGTGACCGTCTCATATCTACCATTTCTGCATTATAGACACGATGTGTCAAACCGCTATCAGCAAATTGAAATCATTAAACGCCTTTATCACCTAGATGTAACCCCAAATGACCCCACATGGCTTCTTTGCTTCCTCTTTTGCCGTTTATTAAATCACAAGATACGTGGCTGTCTGCAATCGGTATGAACTAATATTGTTCAGGTAAATTTCATTATGGCTATAGTCAACTGACTATGGACGTTTTGCATTTTTTTTTCAATATTGTGCTGATCTGTTTAAAAAGTCAAGTTCTGGATGGGGAGTAGGGTAAACTAGGTATTCTGTTTGAGAAACCACCTGCATATACCTGCATTCTACAAATGGAAGACCTGGACAGGACTCGAGACTTGCCAAATCAACCTGGTGTTCTGCAAAAAATATCAACTTGTTTAGGCTTTCACCAAAGAAACCCAACTTGGTACTTGGTCATCAAGTAAGCTAAGGAAGTTTAAAATTTGCAACAGGGCTCAAAGATGTTTTCAGTATTTGAATGCATCTCCTCGAACAAAACCAGAGTATCCGGAGAAAATCCTGAGGAAGCGGGCATGGACTGAAAACCAATTTCACATAAAGTGCCGGGCAAGAAAATCAAACCCGGGACCTCATTGGTGCAAGGCGAGGGAACTACCGCTGTGCCATCCCGCTCCCATTGAGTCTCATATTGGTATCAAATATGGCTTTTCAGTCTCTGATAGGATCACCTCGTAAATTTCATTTATTGTAACATTTGTTTTAGATACTGTGTGGTTGTTGCTATAATTCTAATTAAGACCAGCATTAAGGATTTTTAAGTATCTAGGAATCAAATTAATATAGATGTTAATATGCCAATTAAGTTATACGAAAATAGAAAGCAAAAATTGAATGTCCTTTGCAGAACAGTCACAAGCATAGATCCCATTGGGTTACAGATTACAATTCATAATCATGGTTTAGAAAACTAGCAAAAAGTTTTCAAAACAAAAAGGGAAGTTTTTGTAATCCAAACTATAAACCCACTACTAAATATGCTAAATGTACTACGCTGGTACCACTACGTGCCCATAACGCTGCCCTAATTCCACATGGCTCTCAGGAAAAGTGTAATTTATATGTAAAATTAATTTGTCGGGGTTCACTGTTTTCATATGTTCTTTGGGTTATTATATATTCTATTTTTCAATGTACTTTCTGTATTACCATTACCATTTATTTAGACAGCTCTTCCACCAATAGACCCCAGAATTTTGACAAGTTTACTCCTACTAAATCCGAAGACCTCAAATGGCAAAATAATGCATTGCATTGGGTATAAAGCCAAAAAAAAAATTGGTTTCTTACCCTCGAGTAAAATTTCTGAAATATTGAGTCGGTCGGTAGAAAAATACTAGTTAATAGTGCCAAATTTGGTGTGCATTTTCCTCTATTCTAAAAATATTTTATCAGAAATCACCAAATCTGAGCAAAATTGGGTGCTTTCCCGACCCTAATATTTTTTTTTATTTTCCCCAAACCTAATACTTTTTTAACTTTTGACTAGGGTCGGTCGCTGAGGGCAAGACAACAACATTTGAAAAAAGTATACTTTTTTTGACCTGATAAAATTGTACCTGTAGATTTACACTTGGTATATTTGATATAAACAGTCAGTGTTGATGAAATTAAAAAAACTTCAGAAGAGTCAAAAACTGTTGTGTTGCATGTTGATCTAGAGTATTAAGCTATCCTTTAGAAGAATGTACTGCAGATATACAGTATGTCAGGAAACAGGTTAAGATTTTTGTTTGTAAAAAATTGCTTTTACATCATAGATTTCAGCTAAAGCAAAAGAAATTTCCATTCTGCATTGAATCTGCTAATAAAGATCATTTTAAGATTTAAAATGTAGAAGGCATTATTTTTTGTTGTCACCAATATATCTAAATATTTTGACATACATAGCGGTTAAATTTGACAATGAAACTTTGCATGCTGTCATTAGTGCACTAACCCTTCGAAACGTTCAAAAAATGTTTGGGATGATGTTGAACTTGTTCAATGCACCTTTCAGATTTTACTTTAACCAAATAAAACAATCCTTGAAATTGGCGGCCTTATACCTATATCCACTTCCTATTGGGGCCAATATGGATCAAATGAAATGTGCTTATTTCAGTTTGTTTTTCAGAGTCCTATCACCACAGCAAAAATGTGATGACTCACCCCTAAGAGGGGAACTTTGCGACAGGACACTTTTCAAGAAACTGGTTAAAATAGGCAGCAAAAAATAAAGAAAATAATAAGAATTTCCAGCAGATTTTCTGTTGTAAAATTTGATTGCCTTGATCAATTTCAACATTAGTGACTTATTGTGAATAATTAACATGTACACAAAAACTAAAATGGAAAAATGTGGTAAGTGAACACCAGTAAAGTATGTAGAGGTTGCATTGAATTACAAATCTGGGAGGCATAGCACACTATAAATCCCCAGCATTTTCTTGACGCAAGCAGGCATCACCTTTGTTTCTAAATGTGCATTATGCTTCATTTTGATACAGAAATGCCCACTGTGAAAATGAAATTTTGAATCTCACATGTTGGAGACTGTGTAAATGTTAATCAGTCGTGAGAGTCAATCAGAGCAAATACCCTTTTTCACAAAGCAACATATAAGACCAACTGATCATCTTTTCCTTAGAAAAGTAATCTTTTCTTATTCCTTTAAACTGCGCATCACTAAATCTCAGCTCATATCAATACATCAGAGATAAAAAGAAAATGTTAATGACCCCATCTTCTTTAATCTCTTTAAAGTTCAAAAGTTTGTTCTGAAAGAAAAAATGCTTGTAAATCGAAACCTTGATAAAGAGGAACTCTAAGCAGCTTTCACTCTTTGTATTATAAGGAAGTTTTGTTTTATAGCGTGTGAATTGTCATTTTGCATGTATTGTATTTAGTAACAGGAGAATGTGCAACTCAAATTTCA
>JXSR01S044471.1:0-10987 GCA_000969725.1 Ophiothrix spiculata | reverse complement strand
TATATTTTTGTGTTACAAGTTATTTTCACATTCAAATCAGACCTAAAAGTACCACATGACCAAGTTGAAATCATATATGTATTGGTATTGAAAATGCAATTTAGGATTTCTAAATCATATTTAAAGCTATGGTCACAATTGCCCTTAACATTCATACTAACAGTTATGAATTTGTGAAAGTATGTACCAACATTTTGAAACCATTTTTACGAACTCCTCATGATCTACAAAGGCAGTCTTTCAAAACTACCGACATTAAAACGTTTGTCTAAAATGGTAATATACTTGTTAGGACGCTGTTGGTGGCCGTTCTTACAAAATATTAGGACTATATCTTTAATTATGACCATCTTTGATTTATCTTTCCTTTTCAATGTCTCTGCCACATATGAGATACTGTGTCTGTTCGAAATCAAAAGAAAAACAGCTATTATGAATCACAAAATTGGTTTTAAAAATGTTCATCTTAAATACAATCCTCTTGCCTTCTCTAAATTACCAACAAAATGCAAAAGTACTGTGCAGTGATTGCACAATACTGTTGCATGTACCTGTACACTACTCCTACAAAATAACAGTAAATGTTGAGTATTATTGATTTAATTTGCTCTGACAATTTTCCACTTATAAGAGTCCTGGCACGTCATCAGTAATGTCATGATCACAAAAGAAATTAATTCACCTTGTTGTTATACAATTTCTTATAATCATGCCACAGGCTTTATCAGAAAAACATGGCAGGTCCATTATATATTGGTAAAAGTGGCTGCAAAAATGTAGAAAATTTACTTTAATATACTGAGTACCAATAATTGTTTTGGGAAGACCCCTGAATGCTATGGGGATTAACTTTACTTTGCATTGGTTTCAGGCTATCATGTCACTTTGTTGCATGGTGTCGCCATTGCAAGCATTTTGGTAATTCTGGGTTGTCATGCAGTGGAACAGCTCATTTGTGCAATTTGTCGACATGGATTGATGTAAATGACTTAAAAGGAGTCTGGAACTAGACAGGCCTTCAGCCTATTTTCCAGTCCTCCTCCACATTGTTGTTTCAGTTGTATATATTCTCTTATGTAAATACTGTTATCATTGCAATTGTGGAAAAAATAAAATGTTATGTTGATGCACTCATTTCAAATGATCATGACTTAAAACTATGAAATGCAAAACAAAACCAATGTTATTGATTTGATAGCATCGTGCTCAAAGAAAAATTGTCCTATCACGACAAGCTTAAGATTGTTCACTTGAAATATTTATCCAACCGTGAGAGAGACTCTAAATTTATCATGAAACAAAGGGTTAAACATTTCAATAATGTATCTATTCAGTGTGGAAGGGTTCACAAGAGACTGAAAATTCGAACCTCTCCATGTCCGACAGTTGTTCACCTACGGCACTCATTGCGACCCACTGATGTCCTAAAACACCTGAGCTTATTGGCTGTAATAGTACTTACAATTAATATTCTCTCATCTCCGAAGGTAGATTCTGTAAGATTTAGGCATGTCAGTATATAATTGCATTATTTTGGAAAATTAAAATAATGAGCAAGTGCAATATCAACATATTTTATAAGCCATTCATTTATTGCACGCTGGCACTAAACCATACAAGCACATGGGGCAATATCTGTTTCAGAACTTAACCCACTATAGGATCAATGTATGGATCATTTGACATTCAGTATGTTTGTTCAGTCAACACAAAATCCTGATTGTGATCAACTCTACATCCAGTCACAAGTTCAAACCAAAGGCTTCATTGACAATCATTTGTTTAGCAATGATACAGCTTCACCGGTTGATAAATTTGAACACATCCAAAATTTTAGTATGAATTCTTTGCCAAGTCTTGCATACATGTAAATTGAAATTTATAGAAATACTGAAATAGGTTTAATGAAACTAATTAAACTCACTCTGGTTCATGGACTATATTATGAATATATCTCACAACTTCTTTGTACATCAATTTGATACCGGTATAACAGAGCCTGAAGTAAAACATCATCTTGAAATTGCAGCTGTTTTGATGGAATTACATCGTCATGATATTTTGTTTAAAGATGAATTTGGTTGCATATCAGAAATCTTTATATGTCCAAACACAATTTCATAAAACAGGTAAAATCATATCTATATTTAACTCCGTATTTAACAAAGAAATTGCATGCACGTAGACATCAAATGAACTTGACACAACACAATTTCCTATTCAATTAAGTAGCAAACTGAAATGTTGGCTTTTGACAAATAGTACATATTTTTAAATGACGATGTAAACGAAAATAAACTTTCAACCGACAATCCCATGTGCTGATTTGTTTTGATTGTTTTGATTATGGGAGGCTAACTACTACCATGAATCTCCATTCTCCTCTCCAAAATAAAACTTATTTATGTCAAAGAATATTAATTTTAACCTACACTTGCAGTTTAGTTATGTATTCATGAATTAATTTATAAGTTCAAGGCTATGGGTTTTAAAAAAGACATTTTTGGAGCACTGGATTAACGAAAAGTGAAACTCGTGTATATGCAACTCTTTGACTTGGATCAATAAACATAATTCAAATCCTCAACACTGTCTCTTTAGACAATCCTATCATATGCATTATTCAATTCTGCAATTTGGGATTCTGTGCTTGAGAAAAATACACAATAATTATTTTAGTAATGGCTGTGTGTGCCATGGTGATTTAACACAAGGCTCATCATGATCAGTCACTATGCTATTTATATCATAAAAATGACAGACAATATCTCATCTTTATATCACCAGCTTTTAGTAAGGTCAGACTGCACAACTACAATTTATGACGCAATCTAGTAGTAGGTTTCAACTTAGAAATTGCCAATGAGAACATATATTCCTCAAACATCTTGTAACAATCATAGTGTTATTACGATGAGTTGACATGTTTTTCTAGATTCAGTTTTGAATAATATTTCATTTTTCCCTACAAAAATATGCCTTGACTGTAATGGTTTTATTGACAATGCAAACTATTTGGGATATTTCCCAATAAGCTTATTTCCCAAGTAGTACACTATTCCTAAGAACCTTGCTGAATTCTAGAAAATCCTAGAGTAGGTAGTGTGGACAATTTTAACTACACCATAAACAGGAGATTTAGATGTGAACCGAAGACAGAGCTCATCAATGCAGTAGCCTGATATTGCTAGACATTGGATGCGGTGCGAGAAGTCAAAAGAGGACCTTTCCATAATAAACGGTTATTTCCAAGGAGATATAGGTTAAATTGTGGACATTTTAAATATTATCTGCCTTTTTTTCAAAATTTTTCCAAAAACGTTATGGCATATAAAATACGACAATTTACTGCTAAATTTGTAGAAAAGGTTCAATTCAGGATGAAAATGATTTTTAAATCATTTTCATGCTTTCATTTAAAAATCTTCTCCAATTTCATGGGTTGCCCCCAAAACTGACTTTAAAGTTAAGAGTTCATGAATTCCTTTACAGTACGGTATGTGAATTCATTTACCATGTTTACATGAATTACGAGCTTTCCCGGCCTAATTGATATAGATTGCTGTGACTGGCAAGTATTAACAGATGAACACACCTACACACTATCGGATTCGTTGATCATTAACATTCAAAAATTACAAAAATTGAAGAGAAATTACAATTTACAATTATTATGTGTTTGTTTGTAACACATAAAATTGTGAAACAATGCAAAACATTTGTCATTGAGCATGGCTAAATGTAGATCACTGCGCTTCGGGTGCACTGCAAAATGCAACCAAAACTATATCAGCTTAACTTCAGAAAATGACCGTTTACAGTAATTAGAAATGTTTGAAACAGAAGAATGAATGCTTCGTCAGTGTTGTCAGAATGTAAAAGGACCTTGTTACAAAACTTCATAAAAGAAAATGTGAAAGCTACATATAAATTTTCAGTAATTTCCCTGAAAAAATCATACCAAGCACTGTAAGTATTCTAAATCCAATTTGCCATGGACTGATACTACTGCTTCCAGTCTTTGTGTTGTAATTGGTAAGATAAGTAGCTGAGAATCTTGCAACGTTATACTGCAATCTTGACATGCCAGGCGAGTTCATTTCCTCCCAATCTTGATTCATGAGTTGCTCTGTGTACCATGAGATGACTTGACCTGGACAGGAAAACAAAAATGAAACACAAAATGGTTAGGATATTGGTTGACATTTGAACATGATCATAAGGACACATCATAGTACAGACTTTGACCATTTAAGGACACTAAGTGCATGATAATAAACAAAGATTCTACAAAATGTTAAATGATTTGCGGACCTTTTGTCTATACTTTGATCAACACCAAATAGGTGGGCCTCTTCAAACCGTGAATTGATACAGATAAGCATGTGCGTAGGTTAACACAGAACAACTGCAGAAGATGCAGCACGCGATGTACGTGTGAATCGCCCATCAGTATCTACAGCGAGCGTTTAAAAGGGATTATGGTTACTTGCAGATGAAGGAAAGCCTCATAATTCACTCCTATTTACTGTTGATCAAAGTATAGTTGAGATGCAGGTACCTCACCACTTTACAATTTTTGGTCCATAATACAAATATGAACAAGTCATGAGATTCGGCAACAAATGTTAAATCTCAAATGCAATGCATACTGATCCAAGTCAAATTAATTAAAGCACTGTTTGTGTAAAGTAAGGTCAAAGGAATTAACATTTTTCAACTTTCCGGGGGCTAATGAACTAAAAATTTAAGATGCAAATTAAATGATTTGTTACGACAAGTTTCTCTTAATGGAGTCACAATTTTTCCCCTTTCACTGTAACTGAGAAAATTATGGCAAGAATGGTGTGAAAAGGCCTCAACAGCTGGAAACAGGTATAGGCAGGAGCGGACATCCGGGCGTTTTGTTTACATCCGGGACGTTTGTCCAAATAGCGTGGTGAAAACATTTGCCGACTTCCCATTCAACTCAATGGAGAAAATGACAGCTTGTGGAAACGATTGGTTTTAGCAAATTGTCAAAATATTTCGATTCCAAAATCATATGAGATGTGTGGTATTCAAGTCCTAACAAAATGATAAACAGCTCATCATTTCACAGATTTTCCTTTGGCTAAAAAAGAAAGAAAATGAAGGGATGCCTGGCTGAAGTATTGATTGTTTTCACCGCGCACGAAGTCCAACGCGAGTTATTTTTAGATCATTGTGCTGCGTTTACCCTGCGTATGACGTAGGTCCGCTTTCGCCTATATCCCCCCCATATATGTGATGGCTCACTTTGCAGATGATATCAATTTTGATTTTGTCATTTCATCTGTTACAACATTGTCTAAGCTTTAAAATGACACCTTACATGTTGAAAATTGATCAAGGCAATCAAATTTTATAACAGAAAATCTGCTGAAAATGCCTATTATTTTCTTTATTTTTTGTCGCCTGTTTTCACCAGTTTCTTGAAAAGTGTTCTGTCGCAAAGTCCCCCTTTTCGGGGTGAGTCATCACATATGTGAATGTTCCCCGGCACCAGTGGCAATGCAATTTAGTATGTCATTTTAAATGACATACTTCCAAGTTTCAAATACATGTTAGAGATTCATACACCAATAACAGAATATTAGGAAGATAAAACATAACCAATTTCAGATGTTTTAATGTTGTGAGAAAAGGAATGAGTACCCACATGATTCAAATTGACTGGTGGAGCTCAGCATGAATGTTATGCGCTGAATGATGTAATACTATGGGATGGGTACATGAACATCTAGCAAAGCTGGAACATACCATAGCATTTTACTTGTGGTTGTAGAGGGATTATATTTCACATGACGGATTTTTGTGCCACAAAATGTTCAAATCTTTGCAACAATTATGCATGCTGATGGCAATTTGAAAAACTAGATATCCACAAAACAAATTATTTTGTAAAATTTCTACAGTTTCTGTATTAAAGCATTATGAATCCAATAATAATCTCTTTACTATACATAGTTTCTGTCAAAAAAAATTGAAAATTTATGGCTGAGACTAACTTGAATCACCTCAATACATCCACCCAACAGCGCACCTTGCCATGTTGTCTTTAAAAATATAATTCATAACTCTTACAGACTATATTTTCGACTTGTGCAATTCAAAATTTCTATACAAATAACCATAACTCTCAAGTCTTCATATTTCAATCTCAGTTTTTATCTCTTCGCTCTGAAGAAATGTTTCCCCGGATTTATCATCTCAAATTGCCCGCAGTAGATTGTTTCCATTAAAGTGGTCTGTCCTGCCATGAAATACTGAACTTTATAAAAGCTGCTAATTGAGTTCAATGTTTTACAATTCAGTAAACACAATTATATTGACATACCCAGTGATCAAGAGTGTATGCTTTCACCCATTATAAAGACAAACAATAGTGCAGTCTAGCTGTGCACAAAGGAAGTGCATTTATCTGGGGTCAACTGTCAACTTGGTCAATATAGTGAAGCCTGGTGGAATGGAATATCTCTTTTTTCCATGCTATAAGCAGCTGCAAGATTAGGACCAGAGAAACTGCTATTTGAATGAAACTTCAGTAGTGGTTTGAGGCGGGTATACAGATAGGGATGGTACATAACGATGTACACAAAATACTATCATTATAACAAAAAAAAAACCATATACCAACACCCAAGTCACTGAAATTGTATGAGAATGGCTGAGTCATTACCATGATTACAGTGATTTTGACACTGATTCGATATTCTTTCCACATGACATGGCACTTCAAGTTGCAAACAAATTCTAGAGCTAATATAATTTGAAATAACATGAAACTGAATATATTTAATAATTATTTTGTGCATGTGTGTGCATGACAAACTAAAACAGTTTTGTGAATGGCCAGTAATTTTTTCTTTATTACTTTTTAACTAGCATTTCTTGCCATAGTTTCCAGACATAGCTAAGTGGAAAGCCACTGATAATGCTGCCATTTATTCAACCCCATGGACTCTTATTATCAGTGCCTGCAGCCAGCATTTTTAAAGGGGTGCAGCTTTTTAAAGGTAGACCAATTTGGAGGTAATTTTTTTTGGGTTGACCCTACACTAATTTCAATGTTTTTTAAAACATGATAAGTATTAAAAAATCAGTTACTTTACAAACATTATGTGCTGTATTTCGAACTAAAATTTTTTGTACTGGTATGTCCCTGCCAGACTTTAAAAACTGACCATCTCTATACCTATTTTTGGCTCAAAAACCCACCCATCAATATACCGATTTTAATGGAAAAGCACCCAATTTTTCTCAAATTGGGTGCTTTTTTGGCAATTTTTCCCCCAATTTATGAAAATTTGGTGCTTTCATCTGAGACGAAAAACCGTGACACCCAATCGGTATACCACAGTCTGTGAAAATCCAACCCAAAAGGCAGGCACATATACGAATACCTTGTCAATGTAAGTAACCCCTCCCCCAGGCTGCTATCAATGCTATGGTTAGAAGTAAGGTTTAGGGTTAGAGTAGTGGTTAAAACTACTTAAGGGTTTAAGGCAGAATTAAAATTGGATGAAGGGTTAGAGTTGGGTTAAAATGCTACGGTTGATAGTAGATTTCTGACTGGCATGGTTTCTGACTCCAGGGGTTTCCAACTGATAGGATGTGCCCCAGGGATGCACCCTTTTGCCTTTATCATAGATTGCCAGTTTGACAACTTCCAGCTCACATTGTAAGAGTAGCTCGCATTTATGAATCATTAATAACCAATGTCAGACTCATAGTACAATTTCACTTGGCCACCATCTTTATGACCTTTGTTACTCCCAAAACCAACCACAGATAGACAAGTATGTTTGGAATGTAATGGCTGAATTGTATTCAAGTAAAAAGGAACCTATGCCTATTACATTATGTTGTACAGATAAGTAAAACATTACAATTCAATGTCTGTGTGCAATATGACCTAACATGTCAACACTTCCTAAATATAGGACATTAAAAATATAATTCTTTTATGATTGTAGAACTCTTTCACTCTAAAGCTCCTGTATCTAAGAAAATATGACACTTGGAACTATCAAGGATATATACATTTTTTAAAAATAGCAACTTTCAAAAGATTCAAGGTTACATAGGATGAGGCTAACTTGCTGGGGAAAATATTGTAACAGAGAGAAAAGAGGTTGTCACCATACAGGCTCTACTGAAGGAATGAGAATCTAAAAACACAACGAAAAACAGAACAAGATTACTAAAAGACCCCACATATAGAAACAATGTAATTTTCATATTATATGAAAACTCGAATCATATATGTAACCATCCACCAGGAACCTTAGTAAAGTCAGCATTTTTCATTTTGAGCCAGTACAAAATAAAAAGCCATTCTGAACAAATTGTGACTTTTGTCGATTTGAAATGTCGAAGCCTTTCTTAAATAAACTCCAAGCAAAATATCAGCTTTCATTTCAACTCTAAAAATATCTGAAAATCAATGTTTTTTAAATGTATAGTCGCATTGAAAATGTGCATAATATGAAAACTTTAAAGGTACATGGTCCAATTTTTCAAATTTTAGTTTTCACTGTCATATGAAAGATCACCACTTAAGATGCTTTAATTTCAAATTTCAGTTAAATCGGAACAACCATTTTGATTTTATGAGCAATTTTGTATCTAGTAATTTTATGGTTACCATTATTTAACACATTTTCACTTATATCTCTGAAACGCGTAACGTTTCAGCCGTAAAATTTCAGATGGGTAATGAGAAAAATTCTGACCAAATCGGAGAGGACTCCTTTAATGAATTTTTCTCAGTTTCATGTATTATGGCATGTCATGCCTTAAAGAATCATAACTGCACTTCTGGATGTCATATGAATTAGATAATAATAACTGCGCACAATCTTTTTTAGGTCATTGTTTAAAATGGGAGAGGTACTTTTCTGCGGGAGTGTAGCTCTCAAAGAAAAGTACTGAGGCCTAAAACAAACATCGATGATTTTAAACAATGACAGAATTAAAAGATGGTGCAAAGATATTATTGTCATTAATAACCAACGGTTATTTTACCTATAAAATTTTAACCTATTTTGACCCAAAAAGGGTGAAAATCATAAGTTAATTTAGTTTGTTTCTTTGCCATCTGCTAAAAACATTGATCAGTCCAAGCACTGCTTCAGCGTTGCATTTAGTCAAACGTGACCTCTGCGATATCTTTGCATGAGCGTATTGGTGCGTTTAAAGCATATGCGCTATTATCAAGTTAGCAAAAAATGTCAAATTTCCCGGGAATATGAAGCCAATTTCACATTTTCCCTCCATATTTCTTATGTATTTCTTAATTTTTCATCCAAAATTTCCCTTCAAACACCAAACTTTCTCGGGAATGAGATTACCAGATTCCCCACTTTTTCCCAGCATGGCTATTATCGCAACCACTGCATTCATGCAAGTCATTAACAGAAGTCATTGTTACCTGATAATGACTGTGCAGTCATTTGCGTAAAAGTAGAAATATTAGATTGGATTGCGCTATTATAGCGGGTTATATATTTTGAAACAAGTGTCATTTTAAAGGTCAAGATGTGTTGTTTTTTAATCTGAATCATGGACCGACTTTACTGGAACTCCATTCTATGCCCACATCATAGCTCCAAAATCTTGCACTGAAAGGGACCAAAATGCTGCACAGTAAAACAAAGCAGAATATACTTCTCGAGCAAAGAGTTACTTATAATTAGGCATGTACTATTATTTCTGATGAAATTTTCCTATCTATACTTTGCAATCTTTCACTTCCATATATACATTAAAAATAACAAAATGACACCTACATATGTCTACAGAAGGGTGAATTTCAAATAATTACGTCATTGAAACGTACATGCAATACCACCGGAATTTCATAACCATTTACAATTTCTATGAATCTGAAAATACAATCCAAAAGCACTGTGGGTACTGTGAAAATATCAAGCTTTACCATGAACGACTTGTCTTATGTACACCGTCATCCAAATAGTCTGGCAATTCTACATCTACCATTATAATCAGTCTGCCAATGCCCTAATGAAATGCCTTGCCAATGTCAGCCTTCTCAAAACACAAGTGGGAATTACGTAAACAAGCAGTACAATTAATCAAGATATTTTGCAAGCCAAACAGCTAGTGTTCATTAGTGTGCTTGACATTTAACCAATTCTAATTTAGAACAATTTGAACACTTCAAAAATTCATGTGTCATGTCAAAAGTTGTGTTTTTACCAGTGTAATGTCTTGTCTTTCTTTCTATTTTTTCATGCAATTTAAAATGCTATTTAATGTAATGACTATTTTTATTAAAAAGTATTTCCTCCAATTAAAATCACAACATTCTATTAATTAATTAGGCCTATATCAATCGAGATTTTGACTTTATCTCAATAATTTGAACTGAAATTTAAATCATGACGGTTTGATTCCTGCATATTGCTTGTACAACCCTGGTTAAAACTGAGTACCGGTACTATACATTTGTGATGGCTCACCCTGAAATGGGGGACTTTGCAGATGATATCAATTTTGATTTTATGATTTCATCTATTAGCTTTCTTAGCTTTCAAATGACACCTTAAGCGCTAGATATAAATCGTCATTTTTGTAGTTTGTAGACATTTTCATTCATAATTTTTCTCATGGTGATTGGTTTTTAAGAATGGTGTAAACTTTCATTCTGGATAAACATTTTACCACGTACAATTTCACCATTGTGTAAATCATAACCATCATTACAAGAAGAGATTAGCTTACCATGAATAGATCTAGGCCGTCGAATCAATACCAAACATCATACTAAATGTACCCATCAGTAAGCACTTGAAAATGTGCAATGGGGTGAAAAATAGGTCTCCATTTAATACATTCCTCATAATGTGAAAATTTAGAATGAAAATTCTTATTCACAATTAACAGTTACTCCATTCTTAAAAACCAATCACCATGAGAAAAATTCTGAATGAAAATGACAACA